>JAVFHW010072597.1:0-16907 GCA_032159205.1 Eurystomus glaucurus suahelicus
TTGCACCACTGAAGGGAGGAGGTAGAGGAGTCTGAAGTGAAGGAATGAAGTTGAGCCTGGGAAAAAGGAGGGTGAGGGGATGATATTGTTTTAATTTTTGTCTTTGTTTATCACTACCCAGATCCATCTTAACTGGCAAAACATTCAATTAAACTTACTTCTGTTTTGCTCATGACAGTAGTTGGTAACAAGTCGATGTCCTTGTCTATATCTCTATCCATGGGCTGTTTCATCCCTTATTCTCCTCCTGCCCTATTCCAAAAAGAGAGTGAGTGAGCTGTTCGATGGGTGTCTGGCTGCTGACCAAGGTCAACCCACAATGACCTCAATATTTAAAAGTCTTTTTGAAGCAACAAAGTGCTATTCAAAATGTTGGTTCTACTGTAGCAAGCTTATAAAGGGATAGGTCAAGTCTTGCTCCTACAACAGCAAAGTCAATGCCTTTCATTGACCTTCACAGGACCATGGGACCTAGATCTTAAACTGTGATACTGAAATCACTATGATTTTTTCTTAGAGATATATTATGCAAATTCAATGAGAATTTGATGTAAACTTGCCCCAAATTTGGCCTGAAGGTCTCACATTTACCAAGCCAATGAGCTGGAAAATACAAGCCACAAAGAAATGAGAATGAAAGTTCTCCTTCCTTCCTTTCCCCAGGAATTTCAGAAATTCAGATTGCAAATGGAAAGATTTTATCAGTGGACTTGCCTTTGCTATTTGTATGTATTTATTTTGTATGGAACAGAAGAGTATCTTCTGAACTTAGTGAAAAAAACATATATTTTTGTCTATTGCAAAGCAAAAAAAACAAAACAAAACAAAACAAAACAAAAACCCCTCACCCCTGCTTCCTGTATATTTAAAGACAAATATTAAGAAGAATGGTATTTTTGACAGCCTTTCTATGCAGAAGTAATAATGAAATAGCAGAGAATGGAAGAAGATCTTTCTCCATAAGGAACAGAAATAGTAGACTAGAGAGATAAACAGATGGAAGAGTAAAATAATGCTTGGATTGCTGTCAGCATAAGTGTTGTAACTGGCTCCTTTCTTGTCCCTGAGGAAGTCCTAATGCTGCCCAGCAGATGACATCAGTGTGATGTGTTCCTGTGGTGAACTGTGACTTCTGACTGTCTGGCTGAGTCTCTCACGGGACAATACTTTATAGGGACACTGACAAACTTTGGACTTAAAAAACTACTTCAGCTGTTATAACTTTTGAGCACAATAATAACTCTTAAATGAAAAAGATAGTAACAATTGCCCTAATAATTATCTCAAAAATACCACACAGAAATAATTGCTCTCATTTCTCTTAATGTGAATTATAACCTGCCTTCTGTTTCTGCAGTTTTTAGTGACCATAAACTTGAGCTTGGCTTTTCTCAGAATCTCTCTCTCTCTCTCTCTGAGATTACTGTAATGAATTACCTTCAAATCTTTTCTAAACTTCTAAGTTTACAACTAAGAGAAAACAATATGCTATGTTTTCTTTCAAAAAGTTTCGTATTTATTGTAACTCAGCCCATTGAATCTCAACATTAAGAATGAATCATATATTGCAAGGATAATAACCAAATTATAAAGATAATAAAAAATTTTGAGTTTTGGTGGATGAGCTGGAGAGGTAAAATGTCCTAAACGTGTTTTAAAATACTCCTTGTGGCTGCGAGCAAAGAAAATTGCTCTGTGCCTGAATAGTATGTTTCTATGACACAGTTTTTAGAGAGTTTGCATTTTTAAAATTCCTGTTACTGAAATTGTTTAAGAATCTTTGTTTCTCAGTTCTAAATCTTGTTCAGCTCACATACTGAAAAACTAGCAAATAAAACCCATTGCTGTTTGTATTTTAAACTATATGACTTTCAAACCGTTGACATAATTTGGATTTTTAGATTTGGAATGCCCAACTTTAATGATATCATAGGTTAGGCATTTTAGAAAGGTTCAAAAATTATTTGTTTTTTAGTTGGCTCATTGGTTGTTTTTTCCCCAGTCCAGTCAATATTTACAGTTGGCAAAAGAAATTGAAAAATACCTTTTTCTGTGCAAAACCTGCAAACTTTAGAAAATGTTTGATATTAAAGCTTCTGTGTTTCATATGGCACAGTCATGCCAATGGTTCAGAATTCATCCAAAAATAAATGAATACACTTCCTGGGTGAGACTCAGGAAAAGGTGATTAATTTCAACAGTTTTTTTCTGCTCATAAGACACAAGTTTTATAAAAATAAAGGTGAAGAGATAAATAGGAAGAGGAGAGAAAAAGTGAAAGTAAGAAGACAAACAAGGAAAAAAATGCAGTAAATAAAACAAGAAACAAGTTATACATTAAAAAAATGCCCCCTCTTTGAACTCCCATCAGGAAAAAGAACACTTAGTGTTCCTCGCTATTATTCAAAAGCTGAAGATATGTGTGATTTTACAAGAATACAGTAAAGTTCTTGGTGAGGAAGGAAATCCTGGGAAGCCTTCCAGACCACACCGCCATAGTAAAGACTGTCTAGCTTGATCTTAATTACATCATTAATGTTTGTAACTTCCCCTAAGCTGCCTCTTTCAGTGCTTCATCACATTTACTGTGAAGCTTTTTGCAATACCTAAACTGAATGTTCTTTGATATAGCTATGTCCTCATCATATTCCCTCATCACATACTATGGGTACAGAAAGCAGATTTCTTTGCAGAAGCCTCTTTATATCCTTGAGAATAGGAACTCTCATGCCCAGTGTTTCTCTAAGCTAAACATTTACATTTTTCAAAAAGTTTTCCTTGTGTTTTCCAGACATAGATCATCCTTGATGCTTACTGATCCATATATCTCTTATTTACAATTTTGTGCCCCAAACTGAAGAAGTAGTCTGAGGACTTAAAAATGCTTAAAAATGCTGAGCAGAGAGAAATGTGTTTGACAACATGTAATCCTCCTTGTTTCACAGGGACACAATGTATATTATGCAATACTACATATTTTCCAGTTCACACTTATGCTTGTCTAAATAATTTTCAATTCATTCCTATCCTCCAGTATTCTTGCAGTTCTTCCTGTCATCTGCAAATTCAATAAGAATATACTCTATTCCATCAACAGATTACTAACAGAAATTTTAACAGCACCAGACCTTGGCTAGATCCCTGCAGAATCCCAGTAAACATATTTCTCCCCTCTGTCCGTAAACCATTACTAGCTGCTCTGAGAATGGCTTTTCAGCCAGTAATAGTAGTTTAATGTACAGCGTGTTCATTTCATTTCATAAACATCATATTTGAAGCTTTCCTTAAATCAAGCTGCATGACACCTACCACTTCTCTTGAGCTCATGACATCTGTTACCTGTCAGAGAAGGATATTTGATTGCCGTGAAACCATTTATTCATGATAAATGTATACTGCTTGGTTACTTGGATGCATGTGGGTAGCTTCTGTTTACCTGGTAGGCCTTAAATTTTGCCCTTAGGACAAGTTGTTAACGCAATACTCATGTGTGCAGGAAACAGAGTTCATCAAGACAAAAGCTTCACTAGTAATATTTTGAATTACTTCTTTTTTGCTTCCTAAATGTCCTATTGAACTTTTATTTTGGTTTCAGGTAGAGCAAATGGAATTAATTTCCACTGCAAATGGAATTAATTCAAACATATCCTTCTTGTCCTAGTCTTCTTGGAAAACACAAAACTTATCCTTAGTAAACTGGCAAAGCAAAGAGGTGCAAAAATTGAGTATCCTGTAATGAATTAAGAACTTTGGGCTCATGTATTGTATTTACATTAATAGAGGCCACATGGAAAGATAATACACACAATGTGCACTTTCATGTAGCATTAATATTGGAGTTGTCAGCCCAGCTGACCTGCTTTTTGTAAATACGATTCACAGCCACTGTGTTGGTATTGTGTACTTTCTCCTTAGCTGGTTCCATGTTCTTCTACTGTGTGTATCATTGCAATCTTAACTGAAAAAAAATAAAAATAAAAAAGCTAAGATTTTCAAGTTGAGATAATTATTGCAAGTCTTCATAGTCATGTGAAAAATAATGAAGCACCTGGAATAGATGATGTTAATTCAAATGAGATTGTTATACTTGATCTTTTCACTTCAGAAACAAGGGCCAAGTAAAACAGTTTACATATTCTGAAGAGGATATGATCTGACACAGAAGTAATGGACAAAATGTTTGCACTCTGGAAAGATAAATAAGAAAATAAAACAGTTTATCTATGGCACTTCAGGAAAACCAACATTAAGTCCTAAACACATTAAAGGGTTTTGTTTCAGAATGCTTCTTGTAGACTTAAGAGACCATATTTTGTAGCAGATTTTTGCAAAACATTGTTCTACTAGTAAAGATTGAAACCACTTAATCAAGTAAGAGATTTGTCATGAACACACTAAATTATCACACCACGTTCAGGTGAGATTGCCTACAGTTTGACAGTCATATCTTTTATTATTTTCTTTCCATAGATTTTGAAAATCAATGTGTACTTAAAAATACAGCACACAAGCTAACAAAAGCTTATTTCAAATTACTACAGCAGAAGTTATGTATAACACAAGACTGCCCAATTAAAATAACCTTGTTTTGTTGGGCTGAGGGTTTCATTTTGTTTGTGTTTTTAAACATAAAACTGGGCTAACCTTAGGATAATAGTCTCATCTCTATGCATTTCAAAGAACAACTTCAATGCCTCTTCATTAACTGGTGGGAAAAGATGGAAATAGTTAAGTGAAATTATCAGAATATACAAGGATGGTGGAAGATCAAGAAGAGTAATACGGCTGCTTAACTTGAGTTTAAGATAATTAATAAAAAACCCCAAACCTTATCTTCTACTAACATAAAGTCCACTCTTTTTTGTTTCCCTCTGCCTGCCAGCTGACTTTTTATTTAACAGGCACTTTGAAAGAGGGATCTGTTCTATTGTATAGTTATAATGTCCCATATATTCCATCCGAGGGTTTTGTATAACCATCACCACTACCACCAAGAGCTTATCTTGGGTAAATTAGAGCTACAAAGTTATAAACAAAAACCATATTGTCATAAAAAAAAAGAAACCAACCAGCAAACAAATCAAAAACCTGCTGCTACTCTAGTAATTACTGAGTCCTCACTGTGCAATTACTTCTTCAATTGTACAGTCTTCCTTGTCATTTTATTTTGGCCCTAGTGTCACTTAAGAAGACAAGGGCTCCAACAAAATTCAATGGTTAAGTAACTCTGAATTTAAAAAAATGCTTACATGAAGCATAAGATCTTGCCATACAAAGAGGAAGAGAGAAACTGGAGCAGAGGGAGAAAAATGTGATAGCTGAATTGAACACATAAGTTTTCTATATGTAGGTCCTTGCATAAAGTCCTGCAGGAAAAATCCATGGAAAAGGCACCTAGAGAATAGGTGTAGGATAAAAAGAAGGTATATTACTGTAGTAAATCAGGAGTATCATACAAGGAATCAATCTGCTTATGGTATAGAGGATCAGTTGTATGTCTATCAGGAAACAGTCTTGCTGCCTCTATGCAAATCAGAAAAGTCAGAGTTGTGTAGGTAGCAAACAAATGAATGGTTACAGGTCACTGACTGCACATTTTTCTGGCCCCTGAATGGCTGCAACCATTCCTGTGCATCAGTAATGCCTCAGGAGCAAATTACTTTCTGTGCTGCATTGAAGCTGTCTCAGCCGTTTGAACCTACTTGTCACAAAAGACATCTCTCTGCTACCATTCCTCAATTTGTGTTCACTGATAAATATCCCCTTGAGCATTCAAATACCCCTAGCAGAAAAGGACCCAAGGGGTATAATGCAGATCTGGGGGCTGTTAGACCAGCAGTCTGAGAAAAAAAAGAGGTAATTTCAGAAGAAATTTATGGTGACTTTTTCAGCATTAGAAAATGACCTTTTGATGAAGCTTTTCATAGAATTAGATTATTTAGAGGGCTCATCTAGCAAATGCCAAGTAAACATTCTAAAAAGGCATGTTCAGATCAAAATGATGTTATATTTAGACTGAACTTTATATAAGCAGTTTAGCCATTAATGAAACAAGGAAAAAGAGGCCTAGCATCATATTCCATGTACAATGTATTTAAAACTGGCTAAATTCAGCTCATTTGAAAGACGTGTTTCAATTAAAAAATGACATATCAGAAGCACTTTAATAAGATGGACAGATATTTTAATTCTGTACCTGAGGTGCAGAAGAGAGACTAAAGCTGTCTCTAACCTTTTTCAGAAAGTCTGTCACACACCAAAGGACAGCGACTCAGCACACTCAACTTCATCTGCATAAGAAACTCTCCACCTCCAGGCATTCTCTTGCCATACAAAGAGAAAAAAAAAAAAGGTCACACGTTTCAGAAAGTAGATTTTTATCCACAAAGCAAGAATGATCCCATCATCAAGAGGGTATAAAACATGGGAAGGGGATGAGTATTTACAATTGATATCCACTAACAAACTATCTTATCATTCAAGAGCCAGAAATCCAAATGACCATGCAAGATTTCCACTGTGGTTGTCTAGGGCAAAGGACCTGAGCTAACTGCAGAATATAAGTTTTCCATCTTGATATAGAAATGGTTGTGTTTTTCATTCAAGTAGTCCAGGGAGTTTCAGATATTATGGGTTACTTTTCCTCATTTAAAAATTAATTTATCATTTTACTGTCTCCTTCATTTTTATTGTCTCTTTTCCTTTCCCATTTCCTTCCTATTTCCCCTTTGAGCTTGCTTTCTGTCTTGGCCATGTGCCTCTTCTTTACTTTACCTTCCATGCTTACCAAAGAAGTGAATGTTGTTGAATAAAGTTAAATGAATTCTTAGAACCAGTAATCACTGCAGAGAAGCTGAAGGAGTGTCTTTGTTTTATGATAGAGAAAGTAAGGGATCTGTCTCAAACCCAAATGAAAGATGAAGTTTGCTGTCTATAAATGTAAATGATACACAAGTGGAAAAAATAACCCTCCATAGGGTGACAAAGTGATGACTTTCAGATGAGTTATTATCACTTGAGGTATTCTAAGATATCCTGTGTTTTCTTGTGGATAAATTTATTAGTCCACAGACTGCAAAAACATGAGCTGAACACTCACAGCTGTCAAAGAGCAAAATGAATGTTATGAAGTGCACTGAGAAATAGGAAATATCTCTATAGGGACTATTTAAACCCATGATGCCCCTGTGCCTCAAATTGTATGTTCAGCTGTCAATATCAGCTGAAAAAGAACTGGATGAGGTGGAGGCAATCAGAGTTACGGATCTCTTACAAAAAGAGATAAAAGATATGTGAGTCTACATCCTGGAGAAATAATAACTGATGGTACGTATGGTGCATGGATATAAATAATGAATTTATCATGATGATACATGGATATAAATCATGAATCATGCAGGAGGCCATCAGTGAAAGTCTGTTCACTGCTTCTTACAATAATAAAATGTGGAAACATAAATGAAGTGATCAAATTTGGGAAGAAGTACTGTCACAAGGCATATACAGTACTGGTACTTGCAGAGTACCATGCAGGTTTACTGTGAAATTTAGTGATGCAGAAGTTTGCTAAATTCATAAAAGTAGTATCTGTCAATCTCTAATATGGGAACTCACTGAATCACCTATGGTGCAAGCACGAAGACAGAGGGAGAAGGTAGAAGGTAAAGTGGATATATTTGGTAAACATGATTGAATTTTATCCTCTTTTTGGCTACAGTCAAAAGTACATAGTAGTACAGATATTCTTTTTTTCCTAGCTCAGAATGTTTCTTACTCACTTTTCTATATTCCTTTTTTTTTTTCTGCTTTTTTCTTTCTCTTTTTATTTTATTTTTTTCTCTGTAAATGAGCCAGCCTCACAACTTGTTGAAGGTGAGCACAACTAGTCTTGCTATGCAGCAGTTTTACTGTATAAAAAGCATTTTCAATCTATCAAGGAAACAGATAATATTTTACTCCTACAACCTGATTGCTTATTAAAATTGAACTACAGAAACACTCGATGAAATAAAGTGTTACATGTGAAATACTTTAGTAACACACTTGATGTAGTGTTAATGAAATATTACCTGGAAAATTAATTTAAATCCCTTCTGATACACAGAAACATTCTTATATTGATTAAAAGCTGTGTCAAAGATCATAAACAAAGTGCACAGTTAAGGAGGAAATTACTGAGTTAGGAAGCGATGTCTCATCTTAGATTAAGTCTTTCTTAGTGTCCTTGTTAATGATCTGGAAAAAATGGAACAGCACATCGATGACATCCAAGTCTTGGAATAGAGTTAATAGTATAGTAAGGACAGAGGAAGGAAACAGAAGTACAACCAGAAGACAATAAGGGAAGCTATTTTAGAAGCAGGCAACTTAGAATATCTGTGAAGATCATAGAAGATAGGTTGTGAAGAACTTGTAGAGAGACACCTCTCACTGCTGTGCCTGGCAAGACTATGGAGCAGATCCTCCTGAAGGGCCTGGTAAGGTACATAGAAAATGAGTAGGTGGTTGGTGGCGACCAACCATTGCCCTTCACCAAGGGCAAATTTTGCCCCCAACACAAGAAGGACGTGGACCTGTTGGAGTGGGTCCAGAGAGGGCCACAAATATAATCAGAGGGCTGGAACACTTCTCCTATGAGGACAGGCTGAGAGCTGGGATTGTTCAGCCTGGAGAAGAGAATGCTCCAGGGAGACCTTATTGCAGCCTTCCAGTATCTGAAGAGAGCCTACAAGAAAGCTGGAGAGGGACTTTTTAAAAAGGCTTGTAGTGATAGAATGAGGGGTAATGGCTTCAAACTGGAAGAGAGTAGATTTAGATTAGACATCAGGAAGAAGTTCTTCACTATGAGGGTAGTAAGACACTGGAAAGGTTGCCCAGTGAAGTTATGGATGCTCAATCACTGCATGTGTTCAAGCCCAGGCTTGATGAGGCTTTGAGCAACCCAGCCTAGTGGGAGGTAGATCCCATGGCAGGGGAATTGGTACTGGATGATCTTTAACGTCCCTTCCAGCTCAAACCACTCTATGTTTCCATGAAATACTAATCCCCAAAAGCTGTCTAAATATACTCGATGGAGGGACTGGAGAACTGAATTTTGGAGAAGACTGATGAATTATTCCAGCAGCTTCAAAAAGCATCTTTGTTAATTTGAGTGACAATGAAGAGAGTGAAGAGTGCCAGGCAGAATGTACACAGGTTTCTCTATACTTGCAATATGTGTGCTCATGACAAATAAGGCACTCTGGTGAGAATTTCTTGTGCACCATTGGTGAGATAAAGATCTTCCTCTCCACCGAATTAGCGTTTCTTTGTTAACCTTAACTTCAAGGGAGAAATAGGTGCTTTGAAACACATGCAATTCATATCCACTTTGATATATTTCCTTAAGGGGCAACCTGACAATTAGTAGCAATAATGGAAATGGCCAGAACTACACAGCTGTCTGACAAAGTCCCAGTGAAGCACAGGCATCTAGCTACTCACAGAGACTGGTGTCATGAATGACACTTGACAAGACTTGTACTTTTTTACTTTATCATAAATAGAAAAAGTGCTACTCTGCTGTCCATGGACTATCCTAGTGGGAACTGTACAGTACATGCACATAACGAACTCTGCAGGCAGGGGAGTGGTTAAGACGAACACTGAAAATGAAGAAAACCATCTCTTATCAGTGTACAGCTGGTACAGATTTAACATAGCAGTGATCCTGGATTGCATATACTTCTGAGATGCTCTCTTTAGGGTACACAACATTCTATGGCCTCAACAAGAATTATTTTACTTCAGAGTACCTTGAAGCAAAATAAGGAAGCTTACCTTAATAGAATAATGGATTGCATAATCAAATAGTTGTAACATCATGCCATATTTCAGTTACCTCACCTTCAGTTTTACTTCCTGTCCTTCCCTCTATGTCTCTTTTTTTCTCCACTGCTGGGTTTTTTTGTCATTGTTTTGCTGTTCCTTTGTCTTTCCGTGTTCTTCCCCTTTTGGTCCTGCTTTACATATTTGTTCATTTACCACCTTTCTCCCATACGTAACAAAGTAAACAAGGTGGAAAAAAAAAAAAAGAAAAAAAAAAGAAAAAAACTCCTGGTATCTGACAGCTAGTGGCTTGTTCTCTTAACATGACAAACTTAGGGAACCCTGCCTACAGCATTTGCCATTTGGCTGTAACCTCTTGCCATCCAGGCGATAACTTCTGAATCCCTTCTGCTGAGAATGCCACATTGTGTTGGTTTAGTAAGAGCTGCGAGGTAGCCAAGCAGCATGGCCGGCCGCTTCTCCCCGCCCCCTCCCCTCTGCCACGGGCCGCAGACAGGGAAGAGGAAAAAAAGGTTTAAAAGTGCCTTTTTGAGTTGAGATAAGGAAGGTTTAATAGATATACATATATAAAAGAAAATAACATATAATGGGAACTTTGCAGTTAACAAGAACAATATTAACAGTAAGAAAAGAGCAATACAAAAAAAAACAATACCAGAGAACAACAGCGAGGGACTGAACCCCAGTGAAGTTCAAGGCGAACTGAGCTCCAACTGAACCGCCCCCAACGGAACTGGCCCCTCCCCGGACCTGGCCCCGGGGTATGACATTGCATGGTATAGAATTACCTGGCTCCACACAAAATTAACCCTGTCCTAGCCAACCCAGGACACACATAATTACAGATGCTTTCCTTTCATGACATCATCCTAAACCTTAAATGTTATTTCATCTCTTTGGACTAGACTACATAATATTCCCTGAAAAATCCAACGATTCCAGTGTTCTAATTAAAAACAGGATTTATTAATAGATTTAATCAGATACAGATAAGAGGCAATTTACATAATATAGCATGTACAGTGCTTAGAAAAATTGAATCCAGAAAAACCCAGACATGTTACATCACTGTGTGATTTTAGACTCCTTTGCATCTCTTTGACCCTTTTGTCTAGTCAGTCACTCAGAGAAATATTCTTCTTGCTTTAAAATACCTGACATATTATTTTCCTCTCCTCTGTTTCATATCTTATAAAACCTTTGGGTTCGAAAGATCATTTTTAAATACCAATAGGTTTTCCTGTTCGATCAGGGCCTAAGTATTACCCACTATGTTTCTCCTATTGTTTATTCTTAGCCTGGCTGTCTCTGCTCATTTGAAAAAAAAAAAAGAAAAAAAAAAAAGAATTGTCCATTTTCTTGTTTCACCTTCATACTTCTTATTTTAAAACAAGAATTCCGCTCTCCAATAGCAGCTGCCCTTGCTGCTGGCCTTAATGACCTTGATTTTGCATGTTAATTGTCTTCGCAGGAATTTACTATGTTTTGCATGTTAATTGTCTTGACTTTTAAAGATGCAGAGTTTATATAATTATTATAATTTATTCTTGGCTTTAATTCTTGTCTGACACATATGGCTCATGAATGGATTAACTCTCTGTCACATTTTTTCCTTTTCCATCAGAGAAAGACACAGAGAAGGAAAGACTTTAAAATACGTGAGCTGGGAACCAGAGAATATTTAATCAATCCTGACTTCCTAGAAGAAGGAAAGATCCATGAAATAGCTTAACTGGCCAGCTTTAACCCTGTAGCATTGCTGATGTTAGATTATAAAATAAATTTTGTAGGTGTAAATTTTTGTGCCTATTTGTTAATGTTGATGGCAATTGATCATGTAAGTATATTTTCCTTTAAAATTCTTAAGCCAAGTAGAGAACTTCATTGAAAGATAAGTGCATTTAATATGCTGTTGCTGGTACAAAAAATTCATCAGAATGCAGTATTTTTCAGTGACCTTGCTGATCAAATAATGGGAGCATTTTTTTCTGAAGTTTTCCCCAAATAATATTAATAATCTATTGTAAAATTAGCGTATCTTATAAATTAGAAACTTTGGAATGGAAAGGTGGCAGGTAAATTTTCACAGTTAATAAAAACTGAGTTTTTATAAATTTATGAGATTGTTGTGATGTTAACAATGCAGAAGGTTAGAAGAAATACACTGATGAGATCTGCAGTATACACTGCATAAAAGCAATGTACCAGTATTTGAAGGGTGGCTACCAAGAGGAAGGAGACTCCCTTTTTACAAGGAGTCACATGGAAAATACAAGGGGTCATGGCTGCAAGCTGCTCTGATTGGAGTCTAGAAGAAAGTTTTTTACAGTAAGTACAATTAAATATTGGAATATTCTCTCAAGGGAGGTGGTGGACTTCTGCATTAGACAGTTTCAAGACTTGACAGGGTGCTGGCTCATCTCACTTAAACTACACTTAAGGTTGGACTAGATGATCCTTGAGGTCCCTTCCGACCTGGCGTTCTATGAATCTATGAATCTATGAAATATCTACCTGTGGCAAAACATAACTGTTTTACCACACTTCAAATCTAGTATTTGTTTTTATTCTTTTCAATTACATGTACATAGCAATCATTGTACAATGCGTTTATGAATTTGCTATCACAGCAGTCAAGTGGGACATAAGCTTCTTTATGTAGATGCCTTTGAAAAACAGTCCAAATTAAGAGAATGTGAAAGAAAGAGTATCTGCAGATACTGCTGAGGTTAAGAACAGATCAAGACAGGCAGTTTCATTTTAAATAAATAAATAAAATCTATACTTACCAGCATAAAATACATAATTTAATAAATGTGGCTGCTCTTTTGTGTTGGAGTTTTTATGTTTATCTAATAGAGATCCCAAAGGAGATTTGATTTCCAGCTTGTTCCTCACAGATAATTGCAGCTACATAGTTCAACTCCTACACTCATATGTACAAATAGAAATGGACTCATTGTAAACCTGGGACAAAAAATACACATATACGGTCTCTGGTCTGATTCTAATCCTACTGATACTGCAAACAAAACTTTCATTGATTTAAGGAAAGCAGAGTTTAGTCCTCAGTGTGTAGTAGATATTTGTAGTTCCCTTGCAAAAAAATGATTCACTGAAATTCCTCAAGAGGAATAGTTCTTGGCTGAAATTCACCAGTGTGAACTAATCCTCTACAAGATATAGGTATTATTTAAGACAAGACATCAAAGAATACTAAGCTTGACTGTGTATAGAAACACATTTCATTCCTTCTGGTTTTTTTGAAACATATTCTGGTTTCAGTGACGTGAATCTAGATCCTGATTTATTGACATACATGGTAACTACACTTACTTCACTTGCTTTCTCCAGATTTCAATCTGTGCAAATATGATCACAGACTAGATCTGTCTGTCTAGACCAGCTGGTCTGTGACAGGTAAGAGACTCTGAGATGAATTATTTCTACCTCATGCATAAAGGACAAGACAATAAAGTTTTGATAATCTGAATATAGGTTAAAAAAAATAATGAGCACAGTGAGATTTGATATTACTGAACATACAGCTTGAAGAAGATGCCATGGGTTCTAACATAAATAAGTGTGTTATCTGACTAGAAGACTGAAATATTTGCTGCTTAATGTACCTGATGTAATGCATAATACTGAGTTACATTGCTGAAAAAAAACATGATTTTTATTTAAACTGGACTATTATATAAATACACTATTTGATACTGTGTTGCATAGTTTATATGTAATAATTCCCTGTCAATAAAAATAGGTATTTATGTAGAGAGAATTTGTCCTTGGTCTGTGTCCTAGTTAGAGTTAGAACAGAACTAGTTCTATTCAGTGACTTTTACTTTTCAGCTAAGTCTCTCCTAAGTAACTTCACTTTCCAAAGTTAACAGCATATTTTCGCAGATAGTGTCTGCTTCTAGAAGTCACTGTTAAATCTTGCGTACCATGTTTGGGGTGCAGAAAGTAAAAGACCGCACCTGTGGTGAGGAGTGGACAGGACAGGTGACCCTGAACTCACCAATGAGGTATTCCTTCCCATATATGTCGTATTCAGTATAAAGCTGAGGGATCACAAGGGTCAAGCTCTTTTTTTCAATGGCTGATGTCCAAAGAGGGCTCTGTCTGTTCTGCCTTCAATCCTGATCTGTGTGTTCCTGATTTCAGTTCCAGAATCCAGCTTCTAAATCTAATTCCAATCTGCTGCTGTGTCACGTCTGGGACTTCCACAGTGCCTGCTCCACAGCATCAGTGGTGGTTGGGGTAAGTGTTCAATATTAGTTTTGTATATATATTTATATATTTCATTTTATTATTATTATTTTTATCAAAGGTGTTTTAGTTTTCTTTTGTAATCCGTAAGTCTCTCTCCCTTATTCCCTTTCTCTTCCATTTTGGGGAGAGGGGTTAATAGATAGCAATCTGTCATTCATCTAGTGGGTGGCCCAGCCTTAAAACTTGACAGTCTGTATCCTACAGCTGCCTTCTCTTACAAAAAGGCATCAATCAGTGTTCTAAGAATCCAAAGAAATAGCTGAGTTAATAAATCCTTTTTTTTTTTCATTCTGTTTAATGATAGAAATCTCTCTTTCTCTCTGTCCCTCTTTTTAATGCTTTTACAAGCCTTTCCCATTTTGTTGATCTACTCTTTTCCTTCCTCCATTTTTTTTGTTTTTGATTCCACAGATATCCCTTTCTCTCTGCTATATTTTTTTGCTCTATTACAATTTTCCTCTACAGCTTTACCACTGTTTTTATTCTTTCCTACTTGTCCTCTTTTGTAGTTTTGAAAATGTCCATTAATGAATATTAACAAGTACAACAGAGAAGAACAGCCACATCAATTGTTAATTTCTTGATAATGCCCTCAGTTCTGCAAAATTTTCTGTAATGTAGTTAATTAGTAGTCCATAACCACCAGAAATTTTCTTCCATTCATTTGACTGCTGCTTGAAAACAATCCAAAATGCTCGGAGATTAATAGTACCTACAGGAACAACAGAGACAGTAGAATTTTAGATGGCAATTTCATTGGTTTTGCTTGTTGAGTTGTTTAGTTTGGGGTTCTTTTCTTCTGTCTTTTTTTTTCAGTGGCTGCTATTTTACTTTGTGTTCCTCTGTAAGTGCTTAAAACTAGATCATGGACTTCAACCCAGAGACCAGTTCAGAAGTGTCTACTAGGGACAGTTACTGAAGTTTATGTGACAAGATAAAGGAGTAGAGAGATTAAGATTTGGAATGGACAACAACACAGTTTTAAGATGAAGATAGATAGCTTCAAAACACAAATTAAAAGAGCTATGTGGAAAAAAATAGGAAAGAGGAATATCTCCCTAAAGTGCTGGAATGTCTATTCATGCAATGGATTATATTTGCCTAATGGCTTGGTTTGAGATTTTCTTCTTTGGTTTTAAACACTATACCATTAATCAGTCTTTTAATATCACTCAGTCTAACCTCCAGATGGTCTTTCACCTTTCACTGCACACATTTCTCTATCTGTAAGGACTATGTCTCAAGTTCTTTAATAATGATTAATTTAAGCCTAAAATGATAGGAGAGAAAGCTCAAGGATGAGGCACGATAGTAAGGCTTTTTAGAGTGGCACAAGCTTTCATCTTTCAAAATGCAGACTTTGATTCTATTTTTGAGGAGAAACGAAGCACCACTTCTTAGACATATTTTATGACAATAGCCAGCTCAAGACTGAGTAACAATGAAAATAAGTCTACAATGCAAGTCTCATGAGTAACACTTCCCAAGTGTAGAAGCACATGAGTAGGCAGACTGTAAGCAAGATACCTGTCCTTACTCAGTTGCATCACTTTCAGTTCAATACATCTGAAAGTAGTACTACAGTGTGTGATGCTACACTACACCATGCTGATATAGCCTAAGAGCCAGAAAACCTGAGTTCGGGTTGGTTAAAGAGCCATGCCTCTGCTGCAATAACAAATTTGCAAGAATTATAGGTGTTGTCTAATAAGTACTGGATTATTGTTATTCAATGCATCGAAAGAAAGGAGCATAAGGACAGTAGGAAACAAAGGAGACAAAGGGAGGAATTGAAGATAGAGGGCCATGGACAGGGACACCTTCCACTAGGCCAGGTTACTCAAAGCCCAATCCAATCTGGCCTTGAACACATCTAGGGAGGAGGCATCCACAACTTCCCTGAGCAACCTGTTCCAGAGTCTCACTGCCCTCACAGTAAGTAATTTCTTCTTAATATCTGGTCTAACTCTACTATCTACTACTCTAGGTAGGAAGGGGGAGGGGGATAATAATAAAATGGAGTGGAGATTACCAGTCTAAAGAGGCAAGATGACACACCAGTGCTGAAGGGAGGGTGTGACTGTAAGGCCCTTCAACCTGTTGCATGGGGGCATGACGTAGAAACTGCAGCACAGGCAATGCCTAACACAGACGAGCCAGGGGCTTCTGAGGAAATGGGATTCAACAGGGTAGTGACCATGAAACATCTTGGAGAAATAAAGGGGTGTCCCTCTAGGAAGATGACACGACCAGCAGCCCAGCTGAAGTGCCTCTACACAAAAGCACGCAGCATGGGAAACAAGCAAGAGGAACTGGAAGCTACTGTGCTACAGGAAAACTGTGGCATAGTGGCCATCACTGAAACATGGTGGGATGAATCCTATGACTGGAGTGTGGCTATCAAAGGCTACAGGCTATTTAGAAGATCTTAGCAATCCCTATATTCCTTCTTAGCTCCTTCCTTCCACCCTTTGACAATACTACACTGAGTGAGCTTAATTTTTGCATTGATTACTAGGGAAAATAGTAATTTCTATATAAATGTCCACGAAGTTGCTACAAAGCTCAAATTTGTGTGTTTTTAGAGAACTTGAGTAGTGCAAATACTGTAGAAATTTCCTCATGCAAATATGTAAAGCAAAACATTAACAGACCAAAATGCATGTGACTTCAGGATCCAGGAAAGGTTGAAGTTAAAATTATAAAGATGCACCTGAACAAAAATCATATATTTTTTTTGAAGTTTCCTCCTCTTTCCTTCCATCATTTGGTTTATGTTAACGAGATTCATTTCTCAGCTG
>JAVFHW010072599.1:0-34228 GCA_032159205.1 Eurystomus glaucurus suahelicus
CCCTCTGCTCTCCAGTGCCTCTTGCTGCAGAGCTGAGCACCTCGGCACCTGGCCCTGGCTGCTGAAGGGCCCCTTTGTCCTGATCCTTGGGCCTTGCCAGCGCAGGAGCCAGACCCCATGTCGGCCAAGGCAGAGCAAAGAGGCCATGCATGAGCAGAGGGCCCAGCCCCTGGGGCTCTCCTCAGGACAGAGAAGCCCTACAGGGCCAGAGGGCCTGTCTCCATGGCAATCAGATCATCAGATCAGGAGGCCCTGAACAGCACAGGGTCAGGCCCCGTGGCAGCCTGCTCTCAAGAAGGCGGTCCTGCCAGGCCATCTTGCCCACATCACAGCAGAGAGGCTGTCCACGAGAAGGGGCCAGGCCCTGTGGCACTGCAAGGAGTGGAAAGAGGCCCAGAAGGAGTGGAAAGACCACTGCACCAGGCCCCATGGGACATGAATCGAAGCTCAGAAGCCCTCCAGGAGCAGACAGCAACATGGTGTGTTTGAGTCAGCAAAAAGAGCAAAGCTGTAGCGCCAGGACCCGTGGTGGCACTCCAATGAGGGGAATGTTCCCTGCAAGAGCAGAGGCCCAGGCGTCACAGTGCTCTGCTGCGTGGAAAGAGGCCCTGCAGGAGCCCAGGACCAAGTCCCATAGCAGATGAATGAGGCAAAAAACGTAAAGCCAGAAGTCCAGGAAATCCAACTAACTGGAGCGCCGATCAGTGCCAAGAGGACCTACAAGTCCGTAGGGCCAAGATCCATGGTGCTTCAATGCAGAGAAAGAAGACTTCTCGTACCAGTGGGCCAGACCTACTGGTGCTTAAATCAGGCACCTGGCTCTTGGGGGTTTGGCCTCCTGCATCAGCACTCATCCTGTCCTGCTATGGGGGCTAAAAGGTTGCAGCAAAAGAAAACACCAGCAGGCCCTCCTCTCTCTTCTCCTTTTATTGCAAGGCTTTTGCCCCTGCTCTGCCTTGTTCTGCCCAGCACAGGTTGCTGATGGACATCTCCTCCTGGAAGAGACGGGGAAAGTGGACAGCCTCTGACAGCCTGCCTCCATCATTTCTCTCCTTTCCTGTGCAGCAGCTATCAAGAGCCAGCAGCTGCCGTTTGCCCGGCCTGCCAGGGCCATGCTCCTGACCAGCTCTGCTGGGCTGCTGGCTCCTGGCCACTGCCCTCAACATGACCAACAACAAGGGGAAAGAAAGCATAGGTGCAGATGCATGGAGAAGCAGCTCCTCTGCTAGGCCTGGTGTGGCTTTCCCCAGCTCCTCCATGCTTGCCCCACTCCGACATTCCCTCCAGATTAGACAATCCTGCCTTGGCAGGGGCAGGGAGACCTTCAAGGTTCCCTTTAGCAAGATGCCATTGGACCTGCCCCTGTGCTCTTCCAGTGGACAGTTTTCAGGCACAATCAGTATGGGTTCACAAAGGAAAAGCCCTGCCTAACGGATCTGATACTCTTCTGTGACAAGGTCACCTACCTTTCTTTCTTTTTTTTCTTATGAGCATCTTTTACCTTCCTTTGTGCATCCTCAGAGGGTGTTAACTTTGGGGCACATGATTCAATCTCTGTGAGGCTGGTGTGACTACATCATATGCTTAACTTTTAATTTGTGCTGAAGTGCTTTGTTGAACAGGAAGAGGATTACATGTGTACTTTAATTTAAGCATTGGAGGGCTTGGTTGCATCAGGGCTAGCTCTGGATTTAGTCCAGTGACATCGGTGCCTCCAAAGTCACTAAAATGAGAGGGGAGAGAAGAACTAGGCCCAGTCTTTTCCTTTTTTTTTGAACGTGACAATGCCAGAAAAAATTTAGGATATTAAAAAAAAAAAAAGGTCACACTATTTTCAACATCACTTATGGGGTAACAGAAACCAGGACAGTAAACCACCATTAAACAACATCCTATCTTAAAAGACACTGCATAAAAAGGCAGACTATGATATTGATCCTGGTTTTCTTCTCCCATCACTTCAAAATGGTTTCAACTGTTGACACTAGATGTGCCACCCTATGGTGCCAGGGACTGGAGAATTAGGACTAATTTTTATGTTCATCTACTTTGAGCAATTCATGTTGTTGATCATATGAGCATCCAAACATTTATGTTTTATTTATGAACAAGCCAAACCTTTCCAAACTTAATTCCTGGTTAAAAGGCAGCATTCAAGCCACAGAAACCCTTTGTGTCATGTGTAATGCTTATTATTCTGGGAAACTTTGACTGATGCCTATTGTACACTGCATGCTTTGTTCCAAGCTTGCAGAGGTCATTCTGGGATGCTCCCCCACAATGTTACTGCCGTTGTGTTGAACAAGCATTTAAAACCCAGAGCATGTATCTGTAGCAAAAATGAGAATATGTGGCTACATGTCAAATGCTGTTGAAAATCACAGCTTGCCCCAATGCTGGTAGGAGGGAATTTCTATAATTATCAACAGGAAGCCAAAAATAATAAAAGGAATAATAGAAATCTAAGTATGATTTGGGAATGTAAATGCTTTTCCATTACAGTATTGGGTACCTGTAAAGAGTTTTGTTTCAGAGATTTTTTACCAGTTCCAAGAATATGACTATATTGCAAAGTTGCTAGCAAGCAGTAGTCAAATACCTCTTGCTCTGGTGTGATGCAAAATTCTGCCTGTTTACATAAATTTCAAGGTTATTATTGTGAAAGCCAAGCCAGCCATATTGAGAAAGTCCCACTTAGCAGCCCTTGTGACGTTAATTTTATGCCCCTTAAGAACAACAGGAAATACAGTATTTTTTTCTAGAAGCTGAGTTTTATACCAATCCTCTATGTACATTACCCACAGCAGTACAGTTAATGAAAATTTCTGATCTTCATTCTAGCATTCACTCAGCAGTCGGCTTCAAAATCATGGAGCCCTGGGTATGTCCCTGGGTACGTCCTTTTGCTCTGTTTTCAGACAATTTGCTCACTACGATGCCCTCTAAGCAAAAGTTTCAGTATCCTTTCCTCTTTCATGTGTGTCTAGGAATCTCACTGTATAGTTTGCTGGTGTACCCCCTTGTCAGGTTCAGAAGTAAACATCTGATGACTGATGATTACTGTGCCTGCTGCCTTTTTATTGACTCATTTTAACAGCAGGAATTGCATCATTTGTAAAAACAAGTAATTTTTCCTCTCTCTCAGATTTCCCATCAGAAACACAATGATTTAGAGTCTTCCACCTTCACTTTCACGATTTCTACAAATGCATTAACACTGAATTTTATAATGCGTTGCACAGGGAAATTACAGGATTGTTTCTACATTGGCAATGGAAACATTCAATTGTCACGGAATAGTAATATGATGCTGACATTAATTTCCAATAGCCAAAGTTGCACCCTTCCTTCATGACATGAAATGGAGGGAGGCTTGCAGCTATAACCCTAGAAACCTCAACTGTGAGAGGTGCAGCACTAGACTATCCTGATTCTGGTCTCAATTACTTGAATAAAATTATGTCAGGTTTAAATAGATTTGGATCATCTGCTTCCTGGAGATTTCACATCATGGAAAAGCTGACAGCAGACTAATTTCTGCAAACATTTCCACCCCCAACCCTAGAAAGTGGCCTTACATACTGTACTGCCAAGTTAACACACAATGAAGAGTGCTCTTTGCCTGCTAGATAAGTCCAAGCTTGTCAACAACTGGATTCTGACGTCACCATTATGTGCAACTCCTACTGCACATAGTAGACCTTGAGGTAGACAGGACCCTTTGGGGCAAAACAACCTGCAGTAAGAATAGTCAAATAAAGCATACTTTACCAAGTCCCCCCAGGTAGCGCAAGGGTATGTGGAAGGTGAGAACATCTGGTTCATTAAGGTTAACCAATTAAGGACATTTTCACTGTAAGCTTGATAATATATAAAGCTGGCAGTGATAAACAAAGACAGAGATACAGATGTGATGCATGAGGGATAACAGAGATAATGTCAAAGATCAAAAGGCTCCAGTCACTAACTGATGGTCCATTGGAGTTTATAGAGGATAAGAAGAGGAAAACAGGAGGAACATGAGGATTTGGGATATCTGAGACAGTCCTGTGGCACTATGCAAAATTTATTAACGCATGTTTAGGAGAAGGGGATGTGGAAAGAAGGCAGGTGAGACTGTGGGTCTGGTCATGTGTAAAACGGGGCTGCCAGTGCACTTGTCTGACTCCTGATCCTGATCCCCACCACCTCTCCTGCCTTCTGATTTGATCTTGTCCTAACTCTGCCTCTGTGTAATCTCACTCTATCCCGTGTGTAAGCGAGGGCTTCAAGGACTAGTTGACAGCTACAAGAGGGACTAACAGGGACTAACAGGAGTGGGCTTAGTGCCAGATAATGGAGCCATGGCAGTGGTGCAGGTGCCCTAGGTGAGTGAGTGAGGATCCCAGTGCCAGCTGGAGAGTGTGCATGCGCTTGTGAACCCAGAGATGTGTGCTTGTGTGTGTGCATGTGTCTGTGTGACTGTACACCTGCGTGTCCGTAGCTGAATTTTCACTACCAATACTTGGCCTTGCACTGGAACCTACAGTTGGAGTGTCTCTGTTAGGTGTGAGGCCTGATTGAGGTCCTTATCCTCTCTATTTGGAGACCAGTCTGGAACATCCAGTCACGTCAGCTTTGGCAAAGAATCCACCTCAACACGTTGCCAACATCCTTGTCTGAGCTTATTGTGCCTGGTTTCTTTCTGTCTTGCCCTGCTTCATTGCCATGGCCTTTATTTTTTCAGTCGGGCTCATGTACTAATCATACTGTTCTGCAGTGCAATAAGCAGATGCTCCCATTTCTTCTCTTGGCGGTGTGGCTATGCGAAGCAAAAGAACTGAGTGTTTTTCAGCACATTTCTTTGGGATTTAAATTCCACCACTGTAGAAATTATTATGAGACATTGCTACAAAATTTTGTGCTCTCCAAAAGCATTTTGAAAGATTAGAGTATTGGGTAACAAGCAGCAGTAAACTTGCATGGAGGGTGTTTAGTTTCCTTCTGGATGAACTTTACAGCTGCTGTGTGTTTTGGACCATTACTAAAACATACAGTATAGAGAGAGATTGATGGAATGTATTTTCATTTATTGTATTTAGCTTTTTTTTTTGTCTCTAGAACAGAGTTGTCTGTTGCCTCTTAAAGATAATGTTTTGCTCTGCAAGATATACTCTCAGACTTTGTACAATGGCATATTGACTGTCTTGCTATTTTTACTGACTGAATTTTTACACTGACAGTGTAAGAATGAGGTGAGTTGATTTAACTGTGACAGCTATTATCAGAATGAAATCAATGATGCAGAAATAATGGTTACTAGCACAATGGGTTGCCAGTGCTTGCATCCTAGCTTTCCTTTCAATGGCATTCAAGAACAGGGCTTCAAATTTGGATTCACTTCAGTTACACAATTAATAATCTTATTCTCTCTGAACAACTGCACACCTGCCTCTCCAAGAAAATGTTTAAGATCTCAGAGGAAAAGCTTTAAGATGATAATGGAGAGACAGACTGACTTCAAAAGGATTTTGCACAGAGGTAGAAAATAACCATTATCCATCCTCTTCAAAATTCTGTGTATGTTTAGTGCTAACTGTGAAATTGCAGTTTAAAGCTGAATAGAATTCCCAGTGAAGTCAGTCAATAAGCACCAGGGTGTCAAGTCCAAAGACGTAAAAGGAAATATTATTGCTTCCTGTCCAGGTCAGAGTATTTTACTTTTAAGATAAGCTGCTTAGGACCTTCATTTTTATTCATAAAATTCCCCAGGGAAAACCGTTCCAAGCACAATTTCAGCTATTTAATTCAGAGGGAAACATCATGCATAGCTTAGAGCTGATGCACATTTCCCCTGCTGGTTTACTGCAAGCCTCTTAGTTCCTTCAGGGATCGTTCATGTTACAGCATATTCTATCCCTGGATTGTTAATCACCCAAACGATAAGGAAGAATATTTTATCTGAATGTATCTATATCTATCTGAAAGTGAATCTGAAATATCTCTCAGAAATACGAATATTTAACCCAAATTCCAAGCACTCATTGAAGTGTTTGCTACCCAGCAAGGCTCTCAAGTATGCAGTTAGTGGAAAGATTTTGCTAAACTGTGATTAACTGCTGAACTAAGGCCTGAAAGTCCTTTCCTGAAGAGGTTGTGGTACCAGTGAGTTTGTGTGTCAGATCTGGCTGCCTTTAAACAGGTGGCTGTCATCTCTTCCAGATTTTCTGGCTTTTAAACCAAATTCTTAGAGCACTACCAGTGCACTGCAGCTTGTCGTGGTTGGAAGGAGTCCAGCAGTGTTGTAGCTTTAATCATAACAAAGGCAGGAAGCAGGCAACACAGGCATTATATATTCCTAAGCCTGCTGAAACATGCTTCCATAGATGTGCTGCTGAACTGCAGGAGAGTATTGCAAAAAACATTGATAAGTGACCTTTAAGGGGAAGGCTGGTGTTACTTGTAACAGGAGCTAAACTCCTTCCTTTTGAAATATAAATTATTGCCATGAATTTGGCCAGTCACTTTTGTAAATGTGTTTCAAGGCTCATTTGTTTTGTACCCCATCACTGAATTACTCCCCCTTTGCATTCCTGGTATGTAAACGGAATCTCTTCCACTGCTTTTGCTGATTGGATAACAAAACAGATGGTAAAGAAAATTATAAAGCTAAAGGCTATTTGTAAGAGATGGTTGAAATCTTTCCAATGAATATTTCAACAGGATTTCATCTAAGGTTTGCTTTCATGAAATATTCACAAGCAATGTAAGTCTTCAAAAGGATCTCTCATGTAAATATCCTAGAAAAAATTCATTAAAGATTAGGAAAAAAAGACTAATCTCTTCTCTTTTTTTTCTCTTTCCAAGTCAATTTTCTTCCTATTTCTGCTAGAAAATGTGCAACAACATAACTGTTTATTATTAAAGATAAAAAAGCACACAAAGAAGTCTTTGAATTGAAGGTGACAAAAAAGGGTGAAAACTCTTCTGCCATATAGTTTGCCTTCTTTTCTCACTTATTTGTCTCTCAATGGAAAGAAATAATTTAAAATCAAAGTTGCTTTTTCTCCTCAAAATGGTATAATTAAGATAGTGTTAAAATAATTCATTTTCTCATCAAGAATTGCAACATTCACAAGGACTTGAAGAAAAATCTATCTTCCTGTTTAACAAAAAATTCAAACACAGTAAAAGACATCCCTGGTGTTGCCACCTCTGCTGTTCACTACAACTCACAAGCTTCCTACAGCATAGAGAAGGCTTTGCATGTGAGCAACTCATTCTTTCCAATGCAGACATAGGTTCAGTAACCACGGAATTACACACAAGACTCTGCCTGATCCTTGCCTCAATCTATTGGTCGGACCTCTGCGTGCCCGACCGCGACACATATATTGAGCCAACACAAAAATCACACTTAGGTTTAAATAAGCTAAAATATGTTTGCTGACCCTACTACAGGTGCAAGAAAATCTCTAAAAGTTTATCGTCTTGATTACTCTCGGTGAGTTTTCTCAATTTTAGGCAAAGATGTTGCTGTTTGTCTTTTAAGGATGCATTGCACTAAACTCAGTTGCACTGAAATAATGAAAGCTACCTTTGCTTGGTCTAAGTTTGGTTTTATCTGAGGATATCCTTGAACCATGAGCTTTATCTGAGCATTGCGATCTGTACAGAATTTGAGATCCAGTGTCTGTCTTTAAATTAATGGTTAAACCTGATCTTTGAGAACTGAAAAACCTAAGCTAATGTTTCAACCGTTATAAATACACAACACAAGTTGGAGGGGAAGCCACATTTCTCATGGTCTGGATTGGGAACAGAATAATTGGAACAGACCTAAATTGCTGTGGTTGAGAATTACTAACGTATTAAGGTAAACTGATACATTATATATGTTATGAAGATTATTTCACATCTCAAATGTAAATGCATTTTTTAAAGTTCTGTTCATTAAGGCTCCTGAAACTTTCTCTGCTAATGACTTGGGGTATACACTCAGGGAAGAGTGATGTGGCTGGGAAGGTGAGGTCAAATTACTAGGAGAGATGCAGGCAGCAGGGAGGGCATGTCCATCAGTTGGTGACGGCGTGCTCTATAAATTAGGATACACAGAGCATGCAGGAAAGGTTGTAGTGCCTCTTCTAGTATATCTTCTAGTATATCTTAGAAATGCATTGGAAAATATGTGCAACCAGCCAAACAGTAGAGTACTTTTCCTCTCTGGTAGGGTGATCTTTTAGGTAAGTAAATTCATAATTGTTGTGACACATCTGCAGACCTATAGTTTTAGGCTGCCTCTAGGTAAGACTCAGCTCTGACCACTGTTGTCTCTCTTGTTCTCTTGGTGAGAAGTGAATTGTCTGATTGGGAGACCAGGCAAGTGCTAGAACTGGGAAATGGGTAGGGACAGAAGCAGCCACCAGCCACACCAGAGGCAGAGAAGGAGAGTAGGATTTCCCCTTTCACAGGAATGAGATATTAGATCTGCTCACACCCTCCATCTACTCTTCAGCAAAGTATCTTCAGCAATGCATGTGCTTCAGTGCTTAACGTAAAGCCATGACAACTTGAGCATGAGGTGACAGAACCGGTGTCCTCTGTTACTGTTTCAACATGGCACATTTCTAAAAGAGCTGGCCCCTTTGTCACATAGCATGGACAAGATTTTGTCACTTTTTTTAAAAGGTTCTCATATAGGAACTATGACTGGTAACATATGTTGGAGCCAAGCAGCTGGACTTAGTCAGCCTGCTTATAGGAATGCTTTGACAGTTAAGGGTTGGATCTCAGTCATTACTTGAAAGAAATAACATGGATTTTGGTGTTCTGATACCGGATAGCTTAGCTCTGTGCTCACCACTAGCCATAAAGTATCTGCTCGCTAGTGCTATCAACAATCCCATGGACATTGCAGGACCTGACAATGAACGTTGTTTTCTTAAACTTCATGTCCCTGATCCTAAACTTAAGCTAACTCTTGCACTGAACACACCTCAGGAATGAGAACCTCTCCCAGAATTAGCTGTAGCCTGTCAGCCCTTATTGGTACTAAATCTTCTGCCCTCCTGGACATTGCAGCAGAATCTAGAAAGATCTTGGTGCCTTGTGCCTGAAATATAACCATTGTCCTCAAACTAATGCTAGCCATGAATAGTCGCAGTCCATCAGATGGCAAAACACTGAAGAATGAGCTGTCACTCTGCTGTGGCAGGTGCAGCTATACACTCAAGTTAATATGTTCTTTTCCTATAAACAAGTTAGTATATTCTTTTCCAATAAACGTATCAAAGAATGTTTCAAGTCAAATATTTTCCATTGGGTTTTTATTGAATTCTGAAGCTGACAGCAAAATTGGGGTAATTTGAAAGACCATTAGAGAATTTTAAGTACATATTTTGTTAAAAAAGAAACAAACAACAAAATGTAACAACGGAAAATGTATTCTAGTAAAGTATTTTTTGTATGTGGTCTTTGCTGTCCCTATCTGAGCAATGGCTTATTTCTTGCGATTCCCCAGCTTTCCACAGAGTGAACTAAATTCATGAATATGATGTCAGCTGAGTGCCTGGGAGCCGTGTAGTAGCGCTCCTTGTGTTTTCACCCGCATAAATACATTCAGAAGATCTAAAGAGCACATCAAAGTATTGATCTTTAGAAAGCAACAATGCATTTAATTAACCCGTTGTATAATTCTA
This sequence comes from Eurystomus glaucurus suahelicus, assembly GCA_032159205.1. Classification (NCBI taxonomy): domain Eukaryota; kingdom Metazoa; phylum Chordata; class Aves; order Coraciiformes; family Coraciidae; genus Eurystomus; species Eurystomus glaucurus. The sequence goes on from JAVFHW010072599.1 coordinate 9,678, forward strand.
TGGGCTTCAGTGGAGCTACAGTAAAGAGGAACCCAGCCCATCATCTTCTAAAAGATGTTATATCATCTGCCTTTGTAATAGCTTTAAGGAGGCTTCCATTCCTTACAGGTAGTGTTATGACTTGGGTTCTGTAATTTATCAGAGTACGCTGCAAGCATCACTCAAAGTATGCTATTTATTTTGTTTAATTTACCGAAGTTAATGGCTAGTGATTAATGCCAGGAATGTAAAGGCATGCTGGTGTGCTATGGGAGCTCTTGCTGGCCTGGAAGCCTCTCCTTTGTGTACTTTCTTGGTGACCTACTGGCAAGCAAGAATCAAGTGTGTGTGTGGGACCTAATGAGGCCAGCAGACAGTGGAGTGGAGCATCTGATTTAGTTCCCTTTGAAGGAAATCTAACAAACACATAAACTACTGGAAGAACAGAGAAACAAAATCTCTTCAAGTTACATTGCTAGTAGAGACACTGCTCAGAAAACGTGAAAAAAATGGGTATCACTGTTCCTTTTTTCTGCTGAGTTTTATAAGCAAGTACTTCCCTTGGAAATTGTTATAGTCACATTTCTAAAAGGAAAACTGTGCAGCTTTCAAAACTCCAGCCAGAAATACACCTCTGCTGTGAATCAAATTTGTGGAGGTGCCATGCTTCTGTTGAAGACTTGCAGAACCTTGAACATAAAAGGTCTTGGACCATGACAGCTCCAGCCCTGCCTTCCCTAGTCACAGACTCCAGTGCTGTGGCATTCTTGTGAACATAAAGCATGGAATAACTAACCCATTACTATGTGATGCTTAGGTCAGATTTAATTGAAACCCGTTTATGTTACAAACCTATTGTGCCACCTTGTAAGCAATGGTTCGGGTGATGTAGAAGGAAATAAAGAGAGGTCCTCTGGGACAATTCTACTGTTATTTTGTATATTTGGAGCAACACTGAACTAACCACTGTTACTGAAGAAAATTCCTTACAAACACGTATGAAAAAATATAACCCTCATCTTATGAGCAGAAATAAGCCACCATCTCTCATGGAAGCTTTGCAGACACACCTAGCCATGGCTGCTCCGTGTACCCCAGATCTGTAAGATTTCATAAAATTTAAAATTACCTGAGCACCTTGCAGACACTTTTGGCAGATGACAAGAACGCAATGCATTCAGATGCAGGTGAACACTAACTGTAAAAAGTCGTTGCTGGTTGTCACCAGCTGGAGAACTGCCAAGTTTGATTAATCTCATACTTGGGAGACATCTGCCTCAAATATGGTGCTACAGACTGCTCTGTTAACTATGTGAAACATTCAAATACATAGCTGCATCACAAGACAGGAGTTTTCAAAGAGCACTGGATTATATCCATTCCTCTCTCTAGGATTATCTTTGTTATTATGTTGTAAATGTATTCTGGCTCTGATCAGCATGAACATCTCTTGATGTGGCCCCTTGTTACGAACAAGATTTCTCTGTGTATCATCTAAAGCACAGAATATAGGCCAAGTGCTTCAGAAGCATATTCATTACTTCACACTGGGGAATTGCCACAGTAAAATATTAAATAAAGTCAGACCGAAATAATAGCTACTTCAAGGGCTCCATTGTGTTATCAACCAAATGCAGATGGTCCAATTAATATTATGCAAACCCAATATTTTGCCTGGAGAGTTTCTAGCAGCTAGAGTCACAACCAAAAATGCCTCCCAGGAAATAAAGGCTAATTAGGCTAAAAAAGCTCAAAATCTCCCAAGGAAAAATGAAAAATATAGTGTCATAGTAATCTCTAAAAGACTCTTTTACTAAAAAATATTTGGGACTCCAAAAGAGCTTTACAAAGTCAGCTCAGTTTGTAGGATGTGCAAAACAAAAAGTAGGTCCAATACATTCATAAAACTACACAGTTTTAAAATTGTATAACATATAAATGAGAAATTATGTATTTTCTCCAGAGTCTAATAAAAACCTAAAATGTGACCTCATTATGATATCTACCTTGGCTGTTATGAAATTCTGTGCATGCTACCTAATAAGCTTAACTAAAATCATGGCATGAAAAGCAAACGTCTCTCCCCTGGGCAAGTTGAACAATAAGGGATAATTTTGCCTAACTTTTGTCACCTACATGGAAGATGTCTTCAGATGGACAAATAACCCCGGGCTCCTTTCTAGCACCAGTGAAGAGAAACACATTTTAGATGTGCTTCACCTTGGTCACCTTAGGAAACAGGAAAATTAAATCATAAGCTTTCCTCTTTCTATTCTGTCATCCGTTGCTATAGTGAGTCATTAAATCAAACCATGCATAAGGTGACATCATTTCCATCAACTATAGACTATAAACAAACTGTTGCCACCAGCTGTTCAACAGAAGCATATCAATCCTTGAAAATTCAGGTTTTAAAATAAAAATTATTAAGTATTCAGTAATAAATTTTCCTTCTTTTCCTTTTACCTCGAAAATAATCCTTAGGCCTCTTGACCTGATTTTAGCAGGTGCTTTTTTGCTTTCCTTGTTCTGACATGTAGAACGGTAGCTACTGGATGATCAGGAGAAACTTAGTTCTCAAATCCAACTTCCATTGGGAAAAGGAAAAACCCACTGAAAACATCCACCTGGACTTTCTGTTAGGGCTAATGGTACCAGTACCTTCAATATAATTATTAGGAGAACTCTGCATTTTCTGATCTTTCATAAGAAAAAGATAAGTTTCCAATTTCTTTTGTACCTCTCTTCTTTCAAAGGCCTTGAAATCAGATGCTTCACTTCATGTTGGCATTGTGTATTACTTCATAGAATCAGAGAATCAATCATAGAATCACAGAATAATAGAATGGTTTGGGTTTGAAGGGACCTTAAAGATCATCTGGTTCCAACTGCCCCTGTCATGGGCAGGGACACCTTTCACTAGACCAGGTTGCTCAAAGCGCCACCTAGCCTGGCACTGAATGCTTCCAGGGATGTAGCATCCACAGCCTCCCTGGGCAGCCTGTTTCAGTGTCTCGCCACCCTCACAGTAAAGAATTTCTTCCTAATAGCTAATCTAAATCTACCCTCTTTCAGTTTAAAACCATTACCCATGATCCTATCAATTGCCTGATAATAATATCAATATATTGATATCAAAATATTGATATATCGATAATCTCTCCACGAAGCAAAAATCAGAAATAAGCCACCTTCTTGAGTACAGCATTATAAATATGAACAAGATCTCATAATCTCAAATGAAAGCCTTAGCAGATACTCCAGTAACTGGAAGGAGAAACCTGTCCCAGAATGGTTCCCGGGCCACTTGACCTACTCACCAGTGAGTCCTTCTTGATACTCAGTAGTGATCCCACACTTGGCTTACATATGTTCCCTTGCCTCAGTTGCTCTCTGCTTCCGCTTGCTGCTGCTCAGATCCTCATACACACACCTGCTCAGAGTAAATTGAAGTGACAACTTGTGACTTTGATGATGTTAAAAGCAATCATAAATAGCAAAATTTTACATAGACTACTCAAAACTAGACCCTAAAATGTCTACGCACACCATATGAGTGAAAAAACTACAAGTGAGGTACGGGTAGCTGAAACCACTTTTGCATGTGTTTAATTCCCAAGCAGATGGAGCAACATGAGCTACTTACAATTAATAATTATTTTACTACCTCTAATCACAGCCTGGTGAATTTAATGCACCTTATGAATGTCTTTACAACTGGGCAATGCTGTGCGCTACACTACCAAATGAAATAGCTACTCAAGCCTGCCACAAAAGATGTGAGAAATGGGGCCGTGCTATCAGTCAGCGGTGGCACCACTGTGCTGGCTGACTGCCCTTCCCTGCCTTCATTGTAAATCCACATTCCTCTTCTGCTGCTCAGCATAACAATATAAAGCCAATCTATTTACAGACAGTAACAACCTCTTTCAAGATTTGCATGCACAGAGGTGATAAAATTACTTCAGAATGAAGAGTAAGATTGGCTCAGAAGTTCCCAGCTTGCCTTATTTTTTTATGCAGGGCCAATTTCTCTAGTGTGTGTAGAGGAAATAGAAATCTTGGCCCATACGAAAATAACTCAGTGAAACAGCCTATTTGCTGTGATTACATCTCACCCTGAAGCACTGAAAAGGAAAAATTTGTGAATCTGTTCACCTCAGTATCCCAAACAGACAAGAAAAGTGGCTCCCAAAATGCAATGGCCTTGCCCTTCACTTCCCTCTTCTGCAGCAAACATTACCACAATAATACGACACAACTGTTGTAAGATGTGTTCAGCTGCAAGACTAAGTGGCCCTCTGGTAACAAGGACGAAAACATCCAACAATGCATACTGCAAAATCTAAACCCAAGAAAGTTACAGGCATAAGGTCATGTTGACGCCTTTGTTTTGGGCTGGGCTGTGTCTTTCCTTTGGGGACCCACCATTTAGATTCCACAGTCCAGCAGAAGAGATTCTAATAAAACACTTTAGTCGCTTTTCATTACATTTTATAAACTGCTTCCTTAAAGGATTTTGAGGTTTATATGCTCATCTTGGCTACATGCCACAGGGGGTGGATCCCCAGCTAAATCCTTCAAGGCTATATTGATTCAAGATATTCCCAACAACCATGCTGCTCTTCATCTGTTGTCACAGAATTGCTCTTTCTTTGTCAAGGCTTATAGTTCCCTAATACCACAGTCAATATCCCTCTTAAAGCTTTGTTCATCTAATAAGAATAATCCTCCTCCATTGTTCCCTCTAATACTTTCTTTTGGCCTAAGTAATATGCAAATATGGAGTTGAAGATTATTATGCTCTATTTTTGCTGGCTATTTTCCTGAGAAATGTATTCTATTTATGGCACATGTTGACACAGCTGGTTCCAATTTTCCTTCTCATGCATAGCAATTTGGGGAAGCCTGCCATACTGCTGTATGCGAAAGAAATCACACCAGAATTTTGTTTCAGAGAGCATCCAGCCTATGGGTCCTTTCTACTGCCTGGAGAGACAATCCTTGTATTCACTTGCCAGATCGTCCTCAGTCTCCTCAGCAGATGTGTAGACTGATCACTGGGGTCACGGCCAAGGATAATACTGAGAGGGAGACAATGCTTCTGTAGCCTAAGGCCTTGTTCTCCACCCACTATTCTGGAATAGGAGTGTCCACACATGGAGTTAATCAGGGATAAGTCCCTTTGCAGACAAGTCCTCACACTAAACATTTCACTCTGAAGGATGCTGAGGCCTCTAACCACATCCTGGGTACTAGATGTTCACCACAGATTCCCTCTGCACTGTGCCTTTATACTGCAGTCTAAACCTAAGCCTTCAATCTTAGCAAAGATCAAAGAGCACGCACCCAGAGCTCTGCTATTAGCTTAAGACCTTTTATGATGATTATTAATTTGATAACTGCCGTACTTCACCTGCATACTTAAAAAGCCTTTGAAAAAGAACTAATTCATCTTCACAGTACTACTGTAAAAAGGTTATGAAATGCCACACACTGCAAATGTTTCACACTTGTGTTTAATCTCTGTACGTGTATGTTAGGCAAGCTGTGCTTTATTTTTCTTTCTAGCTGAGTTGGGAAAACACTGAGGGATTTGTGAGTTGCATTTTCTTTTGTGGGAAGGCATGGGGAGCAATTCGGGAAATGATTCAATGTGATGACCCTCTGAATTCCTGTGCGACTCCATGTTGAAAGCGTACTTTTTTCTACTTTCACATTTTTGGACAAAATTAAGGGCAATGGTCCAAGTTCAATTCCCAGTTACTGCTATGTAAAACTGGATGGAGTAGCTCCACCAAAACCATGGGTGTTACACTAGATTTATGCTGCTCTGAGATCAGAAATTGGACAGCAGGCTTGTGGTCAGTGCTAGACTATAAAGCTTTTTGACTTGAGGGTTTTGTAATCATCACTCCCAGAATTCTTTTCAGATTAACTTCACAAGGCACTTTAGGCAACGTTGCATTTTTCTTTTAAAAATCTGTATTTTTGTTAGTGACCAAATGTAAATGTAATTTTACAAGTACAAAGTAAAATAAAACTGGGGAAATGAGTCAGCAAGTCTGAGCTACTTTCATTTGCTCTTTAACTCGTATATGAAGCTGCTCAGCAAACGCTAGAAACAGATTTACTTCCCAAAATTTTAATGAACTTTCTGGTGCCTGATGGCATCACAGAAAGGGAGAAGAATTCTTGCTCAAGAGCTAGCTGGACTGATTGATAGGGCTTTAAACCAGATTTGAAGGGAGAAAAGGCAATAGCAGGAGGCTGGTCCCTGATGAGCAGTGGGAAGTCATGCCAAAATCTAAGGAGCTGTGTCCTAGTGAGATTTTTTGGACTGCTCCACGAGGAGGTCAACACAATGAACTACACTTGAAGTGCTTCTGTATGAATGCACACAGCATGAGGAACAAGCAGGAGGAGATAGAAGCCTCGGCCCAATCCCAAACATATGACATTATTGGCATTAGTGAAACCTAGTGGGATGAGTCCTGTGACTGGTGCGCCATGATAGATAGTTACAGGCTTTTCAGAAGGGATAGATGGGGCAGAAGAGGTGCGCAGGTGGCATTGTATGTAGCGGAAGGGCTGGAATGGGTGGAGCTTGCAGCTGGTGATGGCATAGTTGAGACCCTCTGGGTAAGGATTAAGGGACAAACAATTAAAACAGATGTCGTCCTTGGAGTTTGCTACAGGCCATCCAATCAAGATTATTAAACTGATGAGTCATTCTTTAAGGAACTATGTGATGCCTCCAAGTTATCTGCCCTTGTCCTCATGGGGGACTTCAATTTGCCAGCTATCAGCTGGGAGTACCACTCAGCTGGTACAACCAGGTCCAGAAGGTTCCCAAAATATCTGGACAACTTTATGGTACAGGTGCTGAGACAACCAATCAGGAAAGGTGACTTCCTTCATTTGTTACTTGTAAACAGCGAGGATCTTGTGGGTGAGGTGGTGACTGGAGACTGCCTCAGCTACGGTGACCATGAAGTAGTCGAGTTTAACATCTATGGTAATAGGATGAAAACCAACAGCAAGACCGCAACTCTGGATATGAGGAAAGCAGACTTCAGCTTGCTTAGGGAATTGCTTAGTAAGGCCTCCTGCGGAAAAACTTTTGAGGGTGCTGGGGTCCATCAGTGCTGGTCACTTTTTAAACACCACCTCCTAAGAGCACAGGACCAGGCAATTCCAAAATGTCAGAAGTCAAGCAGGCAAGGTAGAAGGCCACCCTGGCTGAGCAGGGATCTCCTACTTGAACTAAGGCATAAAAGGAAGATGGAAAGATGGACAGATTACATGGAGGACTATGGGGATGCTGTGCACCACTGTAGGGCAGAAATCCGTGTGGCTAAAGCTCAGCTAGAGTTGTAGCTGGCCTGCACTGTGAAGGATTAGAAAAAGGACTTTAAAAAATATTCATAGCAAAAGGCAGGCCAGAAACAACATTGGCCCATTACTTGCTGATCATGGACACCCCATAAACAGGGATATAGACAAAGCAGAGACATTTAATGCCTTCTTTGTCTCTATCTTCAACACCAATTATGGGCTTGGGCACCCCAAGAGCCCTGGGATAGAGAACCATGACTGTGCAAATTCTAATCTCCCAGTCAACCCTGAACTTGTGCAGGATTTGCTGCTCCAGATGGATCCCTCTAAGTCGATGAGGCCTGATGCGGTTCATCCGAGGGTACTTAAAGAACTGGCAAAAGTCATAGAAAGACTTCTTTCAGTAATCTTTCAAAGCTTTTGAGAATCTGGAGAGGTACCAGTTGATTGGAAGTTGGCAAATGTTGTCCCAGTCTTCAAGAAGAGCAGCAGGGATAACCCCAGTAGCTACAAGCCTGTTAGTCTCACCTCAGTGCCTGGTAAGATTATGGAGATTGTTCTGGGAGCTGTTGAAAAACACCTAAAAGACAACACCGTCATTGGTCCCAGCCAACATGGGTTCATTAGGGGAAGGTCCCGCTTAACAAACTTGATTTCTTTCTATGACAAGGTCACCCACCTAGTTGACCAAAGGAAGCCAGTTGATGTAATCTTTCTGGATTTCAATAAGGCCTTTGATACTGTCTCTCACAGGATCCTCCTGAAAAAATTGTCCAGCATCCAGATGGATAAGCACATAATCCCACTGGCTGATGGGTCAAGCTCAAAGGGTCATAGTAAATAGGGTTACATAGGGTTGGTGTCCAGTCACTAACGGGGTTCCACAGGGATCCATCTTAGGGCCAGTACTCTTTAATATATTCATAAATGACTTAGATGCAGGACTTGAAGGCTTACTAACTAAGTTTTCAGATGACACCACACTGGGGGAAGCAGCTGACACTCTCAAGGGCAGGGAGCCTTTGTAGGGGGATCTGGACAGGATGGAGAGCTGGGTAATCACCAGTTGCATGAAGTTTAACAAGGACAAGTGCAAGATTTTACACCTCGGGCATGGTAACCCTGGATATACATATACTCTGGGGAGTGAGACGTTGGAGAGCAGCCTTCTGGAGCGGGATCTGGGGTTTCTGGTTGACGGCAAGTTGAACATGAGCCTGCCCTGGCAGCCAGGAGGGCCAACCGAGTCCTGGAGTGCATCAAGCACGGCATTGCCAACTGGTAAAGGGAGGTGATTGTCCCGCTTTACTCTGAACTGGTGTGGCCCCATCTTGAGTACTGTGTGCAGTTTTGAGTGCCACAGAACAAGGATATAAAGCTACTGGAATGTGTCCAGAGGAAGGCCACAAAGATGGTGAAGGATTTAGAGGGGATGCTGTATGAGGAACAGCTAAAGTCACTTGGTCTGTTCAGCCTGGAGGAGACTGAGGGGAGACCTCATTGCAGCTTACTGCTACCTCACTAGGGAGGGGGGAGAAGCAGGCACTGATCTCTTCTTTCTGGTCATCAATGACAGGACCCGAGGGAATGGTAGGAAGATGTGCCAGGGGAGGTTTAGGTTGGACATTAGGAGGAGGTTCTTCACCCAGAGTGTGGTGGAGCACTGGAAAAGACTCCCCAGGGAAGCCGTAATGCACCAGACCTGACAATATTCAAGAAACATTTGGACAACGCCCTCAGACACATGGTGTAAGGGTTGTCAGGCACTGGACCAGGCTGTCCAGGAAGTGGTTGAATCACTATACCTGGTGACATTTAAAGGACATGAAGATGAGGGGCCAGGGGACAGTGCTCAGTGGTGGACATGGTAGAGTTAGGTTAGTGGTTGGACTTGATGATCTTAAAGGTCTTTTCTAAACAGAGTGATTCTGTAATTCTGTGAAATGATATTCAGTTGAAAAATGGATAAAGTGACTTTTTTTGCTTGCTTGTCAGGGTTTGTACTGGAGGAGCATTGGGTGGGACCAAAAATTTGAGGGCCCTTGGGTTGCATCATCCCTCAGGGCTTGGTCATGCTCGATAGGTCTCTTTTGCCTAGTCCTCCTCCTCGCAGCTGCAATGTCACTTCTTCTGGTGTCCACAGACTGTCTGTGTAGGTGATAATCCTGCCATGAGGATCTGTTTCAGGCCCACTTTCCAGCACCAATATGGTCTCTGCCTCCAGCCTGGTCAGAGGCATTCCTCCCATGGCAGGTGAAGAGCTGACCTAGTGCTCATAGTGGCAATTTTTACTTCATCTAGTATACTGCCTACTAAAACCAACTTCTGAGTATTGATTTGGGTACTGAGAAAAGAAAAAAATGGACACACAAACAAACACTCAAGAGAACACCTTTCCTCATCCTTTCCTAGTCTCAGCTTCCCTTATGTTTGCCTGGGGTTGCAATGAGACAGCCCCAATTTCTTCAACAAGGTGAAAGGTAACACAAAAGATTGAGTATAAGAGGAGTATAATGGCTTCTCCTGGACAGGCTGGAGGCTCTACATGTGTTTAAAGTGACCAGAATGAAGAACACCATGCACATCACGATCAACTCTATTTATAGCCTTGGTAACAACTGTAGGAAATGCAACAATTAATGTTGTGTCAGGGGTAATAAAACATCCAAGCATACCAGCGCGCATTGATCATCCATCCACTGGTCACAGTGATGTGGAAGCAATGTTTTGTCTGTCCTTAAGCATTTGTACCAGTACGGGTTGTAATCAGTAACAACCTGCTCCTCTCCCGGGTGCTGGAAGAGTCAGTATCATCCTGCCTAAGGACCAAAGCATCCCACTGACTGCAGCCAAGCTGCTGTTGATGTTCTGTGCACAGTCATTACAAAGTGCTCCCTGGATGTAGTGTTTGCAGCAGGAGGAGCATTGTGCAACAACTGACACAGTGGAAGGAACTGGATGTGTTGTTACTATTTCACTTCTTGTGGTGTTCAGATAGAATAGGGTAACTGTGAATACCGTTTATTTTTTTCAAATCTCACAAATAGGAAGTTGCCTATTTTTTAAGCCTTCAACAGCAGTCCAAAGTTTATTTATAGATTTCCCTCTCTCTTGCGCTCCTCTCACACACACACACTCCACCCAGATCCTATGAGGCTATTTTTAGACTTTCAGGCAGTTTGGATATTTACAGCTACTTTCATTTTAATTTCAATTTTTTCTTTAAAAAAACCCAGCAAACACTGTAAACTGAACTTTAGCTTGTCATAAGCTATCAGAAATCTACAGATGTGAGTGCAGTCTGGAGGCTTGTGCATTTTCATACGAGCTTGAGCTGTTTAACATTTAAGCTTTTTCTGGAAGTTTCAGTGTTACCCCAGCCAGTTGCCTTTAGTATCCTGCTATGCAATAACACACTGCCAGTGGACATGACAGAACTGAATGAATCATGGGAAAGATTGGAGAATATTGGTAATGGGGAAAATGTGGTAGCTCTGTTAGACACACAACACCAGGTCAACACTGACTCTGGTATTTAGGAATGGAGGAGTGCAGGAAGAGGAGCAGAGGAGTAATGCCTGTTATGAAATATCGTGTCTTCATTCAGCAACTACTTCTGCTGTTGGATAACAAACATGTTATCAAAGACTCAGAGCAAAGCGGGCACTGAGCTTTCCAACCAGCCAGAGCTTGAGTTATCATTTGCATATTCATATAACTTAATTTGAGTTAGCCTTTCATTCGTTATATTTTCTAGCAGAGACACTGTATTTGAGTCCTGACATAGGCTCTTCTATCCATATATCCAAGTATTAGCATATACACAGTGTGTTTTCAGGGTGACATATGACGAAGTGGTTACATTTTAGTTGTGGGCTGTGCTGAAAATTTACCTTTTGAAGACCACAGAGCATCTCATCATGTGGTGCAAACTAAGCTTCAGTGGTGTCTTTTCTAAGTTATGGATGTTGTCTTAGATTCTTGCTGTAACACCAGGCTCCATCCAACTCCCACCTTCCTGTGAAAATAGCTATTTTCCACATGTATTGTAATCTGTGGGGCTGTATGGCCCTGAAGTTTTAATCACTTTGCTGTGAGCTCTGCTTCCTTCACCATTTCTTTTTTCTCCCTTGGGAAATCTACACTCATATCCAACATCTGTTACCTATCTAATTCTTGGGAACAAAGGCTAATGTCGTTATGGTTTCCAGCCATGTGTCAATCTGCCAGTTGACCTGTGTCTCTTCTCCATGCCTTATTTTTCTTTCTATGAGTGTAATCTATTTTGTACCTCACTGCAGGCAGTGTGGTAAATCCTTTGCCTACACCTAGCATGGCTATAGTTCATGCACTTCTTTCCCTGGGGTTTGCTGTGAGGGCAGCTCCACAGAGAAGACTGTGGCCCCAGTAAGTATGAAGCAGTTTGTTCTTCTGGGCAAAGTGAATGAGAAGCATCCTACCTTGGTTTGTTTATGCTTATTGCCCATAGAGGACCTGGATGAAACTGCCTGAATGGTAAAGCTTGAATTTAAAAAAAAAAAAAAATGATAGCTATGTCCATCAGCCACTTCAGTTTTGCTTGCAAGGGAAAAGAAGCACTTCAGACCCTCATTAAGATACAGTTTTGAGTGTTACAGAAGCAGATCTGTGTGCTACAAGGCATGCCCATTCAGTTGGCCAGCTCATTGCCACAAATTCCCTTTCACAAACTTAGATCTCCTTCATGCTTTTATTCCTCTCAGGGGAAATAGAACTGCCTCTTTGAAGTCAGCATTTAAATATAATGATGATAAATGCTATATAAAAGATTAAGGCATCCAGCGTATACATGGTAGGGAAAAAAAAAATCAGTCTCTTTTCACCTACGGTGATTAAAAGTTTCATAGTACTTTTTGAAACTGTATGTGCGTTCACTCTCCTTTCCTGGCCAAATTACAAGTTAGACAGCATGTTGTCAGCTTTATTTTATGTAAAGCTTTCTATAGACTGGAAACGTTTATCTTCACTTCCTCTTCTCCCAAGTTTAGCACTTCCAGTACTTGCTCAGTCCCATCCCAGAAATAGGTGGATCATGGCAACTACTCACACAGAGGTGTAGCTTGCAACTGGGTTATTATTCCTGCAAATGGTAAAACAACTTCAATACAAATCATGCCTTCTGCCATATTAGCCGCTTATGTATCTTAATAAATCTTGTCGACCTCTTACAAAACTTTCTGGCCCAGTAGGTAATAGAACATTTTATTGTGGTTGTTCTCATCATGTCTCAAATTCAAGGCAGAGTAGGCCTTCCTTTCAAAGGATCATGTTGGACAGGTCAGTAACGGCTGAGATGAATGAGTGTGAGATGCTGCAAAGCTGCTTGCCAGGGCTGGGCAGCTCCTGTTGAGATGGAGTAAGATTCTCTGGGAAAAAAAGAAGCGCATTCTCTCTCACACTCCTGACATCTGATTTTCCTGCTGCCCTCTTCCATATGGTTTCCTCAGCACGTAGATGTTTGGATGTGAATTGTATAGTACCGAGTGCCCATTCTATTCCATAATTACCCCAAGACCTAAGATAACAGCTTTAACATCCTCCTAGTGTTTTGTAAGTGGGGCTCACACTCCCAGGAGTGTCCCAAGATCTCATCAGCAAGGCCTGAAGCTTCCAGACTTCACAACTATTTTGAATATTCATTGAGCTAGGGATTGTGAATTGATTTTGCTGCTCAAATAATGTAGCCATCCAAGAGATGCTAACCCTGTGAAAAGCTGGTTATAGCTCTTTGAAGTACACAGAGGAAATTGAGTTAAAAGAAAAAAAAAAAGAAAAAGATGGCTCATAGTTATTACTGGTGGAACAGTATTCATTTCCCTCTATTGCAATAACATGGATACAAAAGAAATCACATATTGAGAGACACCAGCCATAACATATTTCCACCACTATCTCCAGCATTCATGTTTGTGTGGTTTTGCTTGCACACACTCAGAAATTTCTCAATGGTGACCTTTTTCCATTGCTTTTTTGGCACTTGCCATCTTTTCTGCCATTTCTCTGCTGGTATTATTCTTCCTGTTTTCAATTGAGTCATTCTGTTATCTTCTCACAGCTTCATATTATTTCCTCCCTGTTCACCCTGTGCTTATTTTAGCTGCTTTTTCCTTCCTTTACTTACTTTTTCTATCAATTTCCTCTGCATTCCTATGCCTTCTTTGCTTTCCTCTGCACTTTAGCCAATTGTCTACTCAGAATCCCCTAATATTTGGACACTGTGATGTGAATGAGATTCATCAAAAACACCTAAAAACCAGAACAGTTTCAGCCTCATGAACAGTGCCCTCACCCAATTACAACAACCACAACATCTGCTACTTGCATCATATGTTTTCTCTAAAATAGAAAATCAGTTCCCTGTCTGAGTGCAGCACATAGTCCTGAAAACCTCCACATCAGCATATGGGAAGAAGTGGGGCATGTGGGAGGAAAAGTCACTGCTTGAGGTGGCAGTGACTGTCCGACCAGCTCTGAGCCTGCAGGGACAGCTTGTGCCAGTCTAAACTGACGATGAAACCAAGGCTCTGCTCAAGATGACCTCCTTGTGCCTTGTCATCATCAGTGGATTCATGAGGAAATTGAGCTCCGGACCAAGACTCTAATTTCTCAACTAGAATCTATGAGTATTCAATACACAACTTCTGCTTTTGTCCATACTCTAGTCAAGGCTTTCTCATGCCTGGAGTTAGAGAAATGAGCTTCTGCTCCCCTAGTAAAAATCCACATCAAACTGACATTGACTTTGCTGTAGGTAAGCTAATGGTAGGCGCCCGTGCATTACCCTCTTCATGGTTTCTGCTTTTCTTTCTCCTCTGTGTGTCTGCATTATCCTCTGCATATTTTCTGTTCTCACCTATTTCCTGGCTGTGAATATAAAAAATGCAGAGGAATCAGAATGAAATAAATCAAATAATGTAAAGTGCAAATAAAGGAAATCAGAACATTAGTAACTACTCTAGCAAGCTCTCTTGCACTCTGTGTGGTTACTGCAAGTTGTATCACACACACATGAAGAAGGTCCACCTGAATTTAAGATGAACTGTTTGATTTTCCATACTTTGATTTCACACTGCAGAATTTCAGTGTTTTATCCCTGAGGCCCCATTTCATAGGGACTGCAAAAAGAGAAACCTCCATTATATCCCACAGATCTTACAAAAATTCTACGTGGCGGTTGCTCTTTGCCTTTGAAATAGAGTGTGAAAAAATTTTTAATAATTTATGGCTAAAATATTGTTCCTGGGTACTCTGGTACTGTAAGAAAGGAAATGTTTGTGGTTCATTTTGCACAGCAAGCAACAGTGTACTTTTTATCTCAGGTATGTCCAATAGGATCCAGCACTTGTCAGCAGTCTGCGGAGCTTCCTGTAAAATCCTATGGAATTTCTAGAATGAATATCAAGTTTTATCAAGATTGTTAAAATAGCCTAGTCAAAAAGATATTACTATCTATAAAAACTGATGAGAAACTGCAGGTGTTCCTGCTAGTGTGCTTTTTAATCCATTGTAGCTCTGCACCTTACAACCACACAGAAGTTGCAGAAACAGAAGAACAGGGAAGTAAGCATAAAATATATTCATATGGGACAAAATTGTAACATTATTCCCTCTTATCAGATATTTATAATGCAAATTTAACAAGCTTTATGTTTTTATATTATTTGTTTTCTTTTTAACTTGTCTTTTATTGAAAATTGAGGGTCTGATGCAATCCTGTTCTGTCATCAGCCAGATTCCCAGTGAGTTCAGTGGGGTTTAGAGTCCTTACTAAGGATAGATGCACAAGACATGGCCAGCCACAAGCAACTAAGAATTCACCCAGTAGATCTACTGAGAGTGTCTTAAGATACCACCCATCCTGAAGAGTCAGTACCCTGAAGCTTGAAAATCTTATATTATTACATCCATAGCCTAATCTTTAAGATATCTTTGAAGCTACTACACTCTGAACAGTGGCCTGTGTAGAGATACCCAAATGATATATATAAAAATTAAATAGATAAATAGTAAACAGTAATACCTAAACTCCAGCTGCATCTCAGTAGCCCATGGTATGACACCTCAAAAAAGCTTTAGACGACCCAAGATGCTAGCAGGATTGTTGGCTCCTTTCACAAAGGAAAGCAAACTAGATTTGTGCTCACATATTCCTTAACATTCAGCAATCAACCATCCAAGGCGAGAAAGCCTTAAAAGACGGATCATCTTGAATCCACTGCTTTGTGAATGCATATTGCTAGAGACACAGAAGAGGTCTTTATCTAGAAAGAAAGACATATCATTTTCAACCAGTGATTTGTGGAGTTTGCATGTGTGTGTGTGGGAATGTATGTGTGCTTCTCAGGGGTCCTGAAATGGGGATTGAGATAGCTATATATCTATTTACATACATATAAAATTGCTAGGGGTTCTGTACCTACTCAGAAAAAAAGAATATAAAGGTTTGTGCATTGAAACAGACTGAAATAAAGGGACTGGCTGACTTCCCATTAGGGGAACAGCCATGAACTGGGCAGGATTTCAAGAGCCATCCAGTATTTACAGTTTTGCAATGATGTAGAATTGCTGGTCTGTAATTGGGATTTGAACTAGAAATCTTCAATTTTTGATGGTTTAACTCTATCCCAAGAAGGTTCTGAATGCAGGAAAGTACCACTGAATAAAAGTGGACATGTTTTTCCTTTATTGTGTTTTGAGGCTTGAACCCAAATCCCCATTAGGAATTAATTTATCCTGCTATAACCACAATAAGAACAATCATCTTTTGACTCAGCTCAATACTGAACAGGTATGAAGAACAGCCTGTTAAATTATTGCATCAGATTAGGACCCAGCTATGTCATTAAAAATATTCAAAACATCTCTCTGCCAAGGACCAGTCTTTATTTCTTCTTTTGTTATGTTTGAAACTTCAAATTCCAGTGGTTGCCTATCACATGCACTACATCAGCTGTAGAAGGCATGACTGGTGGGTATTGTTTTAATTAATGATTTAAAGGCAGAGTTCAAGTGTTTAATTTTCTGTTCTTCAGTTGTTTAAGTTGAACCTTCTGTGGTATTTTAATCTGTATGGTATGTCTTCGTACCATGCAGATAGAATGAAAAAGCACTGGCATGTTTTCAAACACAACACTATGGAATAGCCCCTTCTCAGGTGTTATCCAGTGCTTTTTAAAAGTCATTCATTCCCTTTGCCCAAAGCTTTTATCTGAAGACACATCTATACATTGGGTGAATCTTTAGAGAATGTGTTTGATATATATGCCAAGTCTCTTAGTTATGAAGATCTTGCTTCAGAGATCGTGGGACTGATATTAACAAGTCTAAAGCTTTTTAAATGCTGTTGTGATATTTAGCAAATATTTAAGCAACTCACAATGAGGTCAGCATAATGAAGATAAATGTGTTTTTCAAAGGAAAAGAAAACAGAAACACCCCGTGTAGAGTATTGCGATGTGTCCGTTTTCAGCTGGCACCTGCATGTAACACAGTGGTTTTTTTATTTATAGCATTTCATTTCTTACAAACAAGAGTCATCCAAAACCACAGCACTCTGAAATATTTTTTTTAAATAAGAAGGTGTAACTTTTCCTACCATTCTGGGGAAAGAAAAGAGCAGGGGTGGACCATTAATTGAACTACCACATTCTAAAGACTTTTTGAGTCACCAGCTAGAAGGCATGTTGACATTTGTAAGTCAGGATTTCCCTTTTCCACTTCAGACCTTCTGCTAGCCTACTTCACAGTGACCAGTTATTAACCCAGGAGAATCCTCCTTCCACTGTCTAGCTACTGTTTAACATATTTTTTGAGTTGTGTTGTGAAGCTGTTTTCTTCAACTTGAGGAGTTCCGATGTTTGACACTATACTGTTAAAAGTTTGATTTACATTCTTTTCACTGTATCACAGAATGGTAGAGGTCAGAAGGGAACTCCAGAGATCATCTAGTCCAACCCTCTGCTAAAGCAACTTCACCTAGAGCAGGTTGCACAGGATCACATTCAAATGGGTTTTTAATATCTCCAGAGAAGGAGACTCCACAACCTTCCACAACATGGCAGCCTGTTCGATTGCTCTATTATCCTCACTGGAAAGATGTTTCTCCTGTTCAGGTGGGACCTCTTGTGTTCTAGTTTGTGCTTATTACCTCTTGTCCTATCACTGGGCACCACTGAAAAGAGTCTGGCCCTGCCCTCTTGACATCTGCCCTTTAGGTATTTATAAGCATTGATAAGATTCCCTCTCAGTCTCCTCTTCTCCAGGTTAAACAGCCCCAGATTCTCAGACTTTCCTCATAAGATAGATGCTCCAGTCCCTTCGTCATCTTTGTAGCTCTCTGCTAGACTCTCTTCAGTAGTTCCTTGTCTCTCTTGAACTGGGTGTCCCAGAACTGGACACAGTAGTCCAGACGTGGCCTTATCAGAACCCCCATGGATGGGAAGGGGAATCTCCCTAAAACTGCTGGTTACACTCTTCTTAATGCACCTCAGGATAACCATTAGCCTTCTTGGCCACAAGGACACATTGGCGTCTCATGGTAAACTCACTCTCTACCAAGATTCCCAGGTCCTTCTCCATACAGATGTTTTCCAGCAGGTCAGCCTCTAACCTGTACTGGTCCGTGGGGTTATTCCTCCCCAGGTGCAGGACCTTATACTTCCCCTTGTTGAATTTCATGAGGTTGCCCTCTGCCCAACTCTCCAGTCTGTCCAGATCTCACCGAATGGCAGCACAGCCTTCTGGTGTGTCAGCCAGTCTTCCTAGTATCTTGCTGAGGGTACACTCTGTCCATTCATCTAGGTCATTTATGAAGATGTTGAACAAGACTGGACCCAGTACTAACCTCTCTAGCTACAGGCCTCCAACTAGACTCTGCACCACTGATCATAGCCTTCTGAGTGCTGTTGTTCAGCCAGTTGTCAATCCACCTCAGTGTCCACTCATCCAACCCATTCTTCCTGAGTGTACCTATGAGGATGCTATGGGAGACAGTGTCAAAAGCCTTGGTGAAGTCAAAGCAGACAACACCCATTGCTCTCCCCTCATCTATCCAGCCAGTCATGCAACCACAGAAGGCTATCACATTGGTCAAACGATTTCTCCTTGGTGAATCCATGCTGACTACTCCTGATAATCTCATATTTTAAAGGTTTACTATTTTTATGCTTGCTATTGGTGTCATTGCAAGTGAATGGTGCACACTGCAAGTAATATTAACCAAAATATTAACCAAAACAGCTATGCAGAAAGTTTGTACAAACTTAAAGTTTGTTACCTAGCCAATTTGAGCAGCAAATATTTCTGTGGCAGGAAGCTGAAGCTAAACAAACATGCATGATAAATGAGGAACTTTTTTTTTTAGCATTCCAGATGGTGAACGTCTGGAGGAAATTCTCAGGAATGGTGATCTAATAAAATCAAATTATGTGCCCTGTCAGTTCCCTGACTCAGTTTCCTCACAATAAGACAGGAATACTCATTGTCTACTTTCACATCCTACAGGATCTACTAGATCTTCCTAGTTCCTGAGTGTGATGGCATAGCATCCTCTGCCCTGTGGCAAGATACGGCCATAAGGGTCAGACAGTGTTGATTTCTTTGTAGGACAGGGCCATCACATTTGCAAAGCATTCAGCCAACCATCCTTCTCAGGTAGGTACGGGCCACAGAATCAGAGGTACAAGATGACAAGAGACCACACCAGAGGAGACAGATATCCTGGAGGGGTTCTTATGCGGAAATGACAGACAGCATCTACAGTTGCTCAGTTGCCTGCATTGCAGCCTGGGACAGTGCCAGGCTGTGCTGCACTGCACAGGGTATGTTACTGGATCAGGCAGTACTGGCTCCACCACATCCCCAGCCCCACCACATCTGTGGTCTTACTTCCTTCCATTGCTGAGAGCAGCAGCATGGCCTCACAGCTGGGTATTCAACTGAGTCCTGAGTGGGAATCCCACCTGAACAGCTTGAGAGCTGCCAATGGTGTAGGAGACAGATGTAGGCCTTCCTTGTTTCAGCAGAAGGGGTTCTTATATCATCTGCTCTGTACTAGAAATAGAAAAAAATGTTTATCTTAGACATTAAAAATAGCAGATGCTGGGTTTATTGAGTCATAAATAGAGCAAAATGTAGAAAGATACACAGGTTAATGTGCAATGTGAACTAGATTTTGTTTCAGATTTTTATCTTCTTTGTATGGTCTGGGATTCTAAGGTCATCTCCATGATGATTCTAGATAATTCAATTAGAAGATTCACTTTGACTCAAGATCTCATTTATCTTCTGGAGGTAGCACAATAAATCACAGCTTTGTGACTCACAGTACAAGACAGTTGCTCTGCCCTCCATGTTGCTCATTGATCAGACTGACAAGAGCACATCCGCTGTCAAGATCTGAAGCTGGTCTTTGTTCCCCTGGATCCAGGAGTGTGAGCAAGAGCCAAGAAGCTGAAGCAAAAATAACACCAGGTAGGAAACAAGTCATTTCCATGCCATTGGAAATGCATGTGCAGAGAGCAACCATGTGTAGCCTGAAATTGTGTTTGTGAATAAATATTTCAGTTACCGTTCTTAGTCTGAGTTTACTGCTGGCAGTGGTCCTGCACTGAACAGTAGTGTCATTGAAGCTGAGCTTAGTATTCAAGCTCAGTTGAAAAATGACAACAATGCTCATTTTCTGCCAATTTTAATACGAGCTTAGCAGTTGAGTGTGGCATTCTCCACACACACTACCTTTTGAGGGTGGAGGGATTGTTTCGCAGAGCAAGTCAGGCAAGTGGGATTAGCCAGCAAGGCTTCTCTATTAACAAACATGTTTTCTCTTATGGGGACTCCCCAGGGGACAACCCCTTTGAACTTAGGTGTTTGTGAATTGCGGTGTCTGCATTGTCTTGCAATGGCCAGGCCTACCTGTTGTGAGGGTGGCACAGAATTCAACATGCATAGACAAATATAGTGCTATCCAATAAATAAGACCCTGAATGGATCCAAATGACTGAAAATACAGAAGAACTATAGAGACTGGGACTGGAAAGAGGCAAATCAGAAGAGATACTATATTGACAAGCTTGTGAATACCATTAAGAGATCTGGAATTGGCCTGTTTTCTTTTCTAATAATTGAACAATCTACTTTTGATTCTCTCACCATAGGAACTTACATATGCAAAAAATTTTCACATGATTAAGAAGCAACCAGATAAAATCATGGCAAAGGAAGCCACCATTGACTACTGAATAAAAAAGAAAAACTTATTTGATTGTGAAAATCCACAAATGTATGGAGCATATGAACAAATACTATGTATGCATGCTCTCTTGATTTACGTTTTGGATAGGTATCCAATATTGGCTACTGGTGGTGGACACAAGATAATGAGGTGGTTGGACCTTTGCACCAGGATGGGACTTGTTACACCTCTACCTTCTTAAACTGCTGCTGGAATTATGCTACTCTCCATAAGTATGCATATCATATGTGTACCCAGTGTGGAACAGGGCGTCTCAATAAATTGGCACTAACATGGAAGAAATGGCAGTATTTTTTATGCTATCAGTGAGAACTACACACCCAAGTGTCTTAGAACTGTTACCCAAGTGAGAATTTTTAAAAATATGCTATGTCTCTGCCACGTATGACATATTTTTCTATAAATGAGTCTGCCTACTCAGAGGAAACAAGAAAGGCCTTGTGAATCTCAGAGATAATGGGACTTGAGGGGAATATTTACCTTCAAATGGCACACTTTGCTTTGTCAACTTGTGTAATGCTTGAAAGTCAATATGTCACTTCATCTTGATAAAGGCTAAATGCAGATAATGGATTAACTGGATTATTGGGCTGTAATGAAATTGTCCCAGGAGAGCACAGATGCACAAAGATACATAAGGATGACACCAAGCTGAGTGGTCCAGCTGATATGCCAGAGGGATGGGATGCCATCCAGAGGGACCTAGAAAGACTGGAGGGGTGGGCCCAGGTGAATATCTTATGAGGTTCAACAAGACCAAGTGCAAGGTCCTGCGTCTGGGCTGGGGCAACCAGTGGTATCAATATAGGCTGGGAGAGGACATACTGGAGAGCAGCCCTGTGGAAAAGGACTTGGGGGTACTAGTGAGTGAAAAGCTGGACATGAGCCACCAATGTGCAATTGCAGCCCAGAAGGCCAGTCGCATCCTGGGCTGCGTCAAAAGAAGTGTGGCGAGGAGGTCAAGAGATGTAATTCTGCCCCTCTACTCTGCCCTAGTAAGACCCCACCTGCAGTATTGCATCTAGTTCTGGAGCCCCCAGCACAAAAAGGATGTGGACCTGTTGGAGCATGTCCAGAGGAGAGCCACAAAAATGAACAGAGGCCTGGAGCACCTCTCTTATGAAGACAGGCTGAGAGAGTTGCGGTTGTTCAGCCTGGAGAAGAGAAGGCTCAAGGGGGGACCTTACAGCCTATAGGAGGGTGGAGGAGGATCTGTTCACAAGGGTTTGTAATGACAGGAAGAGGGGTAATGGTTATAAACTAGGAAAGGGTAGATTTAGGTTGGACATTAGGAAGAATTTCTTTAATCTGAGGGTGGTTGATCCCTGGAACAGGTTGCCCAGAGAGGTGGTGGAGGCCCCATCCCTGGAGACACTGAAGGTCAGATGGGGCTCTGAGCAACCTGACCCAGTTAGAGATGTCCCTGCTTATTGTAGGGGGGTTGGACTAGATGGCCTTTAGAGGTCCCTTCCAACCCAATATATTTGATGATTCTGTGATTCTATGCATGCAAGATTTGGGACTACCCAGCAAAAACTGAAAATACTTTTACTTCTGACAAGCCGATCATGATCTGTCTTTTTAATGTAGTGATTCAGCATATGGTTTACAGTGGAGTTTTGGAAGGATCATCACTATTGGTTGGTTATTTTCTTGAATGTCAAGAAAGATGCATAATTTTTCCCAGTAACATTCAGTGTATGAATATTTCAGACTTCCTGGATTAGCACCTTAGCTTTACTGGTAACATGTATGTCACAGTAAAACATTCTTTTCCTCATTTTAAGTAACGCATTGTATCTTTAAGATGAAAAGACAGAAGTCATCTACAAGCATTTTCCAGTGTTTCTGGGTTTAATGTTATTAATTTCTTATTTGTGGACTATTTCTATGAGATTCAGAAGCAGCAACAGAAAAGCAAGATAATTGTCAGCAGGCTTAAATTCCCTCTAAGTGAGCTGCATGTTCATGAACTGCACTGGAAAAGAATGGGGAGACCTGCAAATAAAAAAATCACGTAGGATCAGTTCATGCCATCTCAGATGATAGAAATTTTTCGGTACTTAATTTTCCCCCAAGGCAGCCCTTGTTTTATAGAAGGGGACAAGAAGGTGATTTACCGATTAATTCAGTACTACTGTAGCTGCAGAGAAGCAGGAAAGGGTGCACTGTACTTTTGTTAAACATTGCTCAATATAGGCAACTGCTTACGGAAATTGATGCCTTCCCTACATTTTAGCTGTTAATGCATAAACCAGCACAAATGTTCATGACCTAATGTCTGGACGAGGAACTGTCATGCTCTCTCACTTCTTTCTTTCAGTTTGGAACTTGGGGTCTTTTTGTTCACACTACCTCAAAATATCGTAACAAAGAGAAGAAGGAAGAAAAATAAATATAGGCAGCCAACATAATAAAAAAGATCTTTTTTCACAGCTTTTGACATATGCAAGGTATGCAGAACTTAATTCCAAGCCTTGTTAACTGTGAAGGCAGGTTGAATAATAATTTTCATTTTAAAAATATATGATTTATTTATATGCAGAAAAGTTTCCCCATCTCTCAGATTAATTAGTCATAACAAATAATTCATCTAACGCCGTTATATATTTTTAAATCAAGGAAATCTCTATGCCAGGCCTGATCACTCTAAAAGGATCTGATCATCTGCAATACTAGTTTTTAACATTTAAAACTTACTTTCAAATTCTGTTCCTATTTATGAACAGAATATGCCAGTGGGATATCAGGAACTGCATGTACAAATATTAGGCTCTTTCCACTGAGGTGGAATAATCTGAATTCCCAGGAAGTGAAGAACTGTCTTAAGTTCTTAACTTTAAAGTGTGGGTCCTCCTTTATAACACCAGAACTGCTAGATCAGGGGTCCTCAAACTTTTTAAACAGGGGGCCGGTTCACTGTCTCTCAGACACTGTCAGGGGCCGGACTATAGTTTGGAAAAAAATGAACGAATTCCTATGCACATTGCACGTATTTTATTTGTAGTAGTGCACAAAAAAAAAAACAGGAAAAAGAATGCCGTATCTGGCCCGCGGGCAGTAGTTTGAGGACCCCTGTGCTAGATGATAGTATGGATGTACTTGGTCATTCAGTGCAGTTGTGTGCAGCTAAAAGATCATTTTTTCCTTATTTTTTCAGGGACTTATCCTGTCTATTCACTTCTATCTGACAAAATTAACCTGGGAAAGTATTTAATACTCTGTCTCACCAGTTATGGGGTACCTTGCTGAGAAGCTGAATTTAGTGTAGACAGCCTCAGCAGCACTTGGGATATGTGGCAACTGGTAGGATCAGGCCTTTCTTTTTTTTGCCAGGAGACAAACTAAACCTGAAAATTACAACATTTCATTTAAAAATGTAGCAGAGCTAAGCCATTAGATTAGTAAATAGTTCCTGTTTGCTGGCAAAGGCTTTTCCAAACTTACTCAGCATTTTGTCAGATGCTGAGTGTCTTGTGTTCATAATCTCAAATTATTTTCAGTGAGTCAGCTGTTCTTTCTCTTTTTTTTTTTTTTTTTTTTTTTTTTTTTCCATAAAAACAAGCAGTTTCACAGGACTTGGTTTCCCTAGACATCATACTTCTCATGAGCAACAGGGCAAAGTTCAGTGCTAAGGTCATGAAAACACTCCGATAATTCTTTTCTCTCCCGTTCCCTTCACACTGGATGTCCTTTGGACCACAGCTGACTACTGATGGGTTACTTCACAAATCAAAAAAGTGCAAAAGCCGTTCCTTTCTTGTTGTGCAGAAGAATTTGGCGTGAAGGAAATCAGGAAGCCAAACAGTACATAGGAACACATGTATTTCTGAAAGGTTGGCTAGCGCAACCCATTGAAGTAAATTCTATGACTGTGAAGCCACTCAGATTCTATACTCTCTTATCATCTTCTATTAGTTTAAGCATTTGTCTCTGTATTTTG
>JAVFHW010072600.1:0-15492 GCA_032159205.1 Eurystomus glaucurus suahelicus
TTGGTTCCGGGTTGTTTTTGTGAATAAGGAGTATCGGGATAAAATATATTAAACCACTTGTTTTTGTCAACGATATGAATCGTTTGGTTTTAACTTAAACATACGTAAAAGGAAGGAAATATTTAAAGAAAAAAACCCCAGTGATAAACCTATCGCAGCACTTGCTTTAAAAGCAAAATGAAATTGGATGAGTTCTGCATGGAAGGCGCGGATGCTCGCAGTGCTATTTTTAGACGTGCCAAGTGACAGTTCGTGCTTACCAAATGTAGGCAGCTGTTCTCGCTTTAGAATAAACCTCGACTACTTGCATTAAATGCGTGAGATGAAAGTTCATTTTGTATAAAATAAAGCTTGAAGCGGGTTCCACGGGGAGAGGTCCTGCCTGGCAGGGCTGTTCCTGAGAACTGGCTGGGGGCTTTGTTTTTCTGTTTGGTCTTGTGGTTTTTTGTTTAATCTGCTGTGAATGTCTCCTGTGTAAGTTAAAGCCAGAAAGCTGCTTCTAGTAATGCTTTCAGTCTTTTATTACTTCAGGAAGAAATGCAAGTACCTATTTCTGATTAATTGGCAAATATAAGTCAATTTCCTCGCGTGCTCTCTTGGACTGAAAATTATAAATCACTTTTTCAGTGCCTTGTAACGCTGAATTCCCTTTGCTGAATTTACAGTGAAACCAGATACATGTGTCATTGAGCTGCGGCTGATTTGGTAGCTCTCCAAATGGAGCGGAGACAGAGGGAAAATGCTTTGTGTGCAGTTTAACTCTGCTCGGGGAGGGGTCCTCGCTTGGGGATTTTACTTACTGATCGCTGAGAACAAAAGACTCCAAGATGGGTCTCCAGGGGCCGTAAAGCATTTCTGGCATGCTTTAATTCCAGCAATTTACCTTTGTTGCTGGCGTTTTGGAAACCGTGCTACAGACGAATTCGTGTCTTTACGTTCCTTGTAACTGGGTTCGGGTATAAGGCGTTGCTGCTTGTAACAAGCAATTTCCTAAGAAGCAGAAGGAACCGGTGGAGACGCTTTAAAACGGCGTTACAGGGGAGGGAGGATCTCATTTACAGAACCGCGGCTGTCTGCAAGCGGAGAGGAGCAGCGGCTCGCGTGTCACACGATACGGGAGCAGCGCCCAAACTTGAATGTATGGATGCTCAAATTGCAGCCTTTAAAAATAACTATAGTTTCAGTGTTTGAAGCAAATACTCAGAAAGAAACAAGTTTTGTTAGCGATTTCTTGCATGACTTAGGAGAACAAAATCCACCAACTTTTTTTGACAAGACTGGTTTTGAAAATCTCACCTGCTTGCAGCTCAGTTTAAGTTTACAGCTCACAATGAAGTTTAGGTCAAGCTCACGATTTCCTTGTGAGCTCCATTTACGTGCTAAACTTGCTTAACTAAGGTGTACAGAGATGCTAAGAGACACTTCTGTGATTAGAAGCAAAACCAAAGAAAATGTTATTAAATTCAGAGATTATGGCCCGTACAAAAGGAATTCTACAGTTACCTCCGGGTTTTTCGTTTGATTTTTTTAACAAGTATTAAAGAAAAGCTGTCTTGCTTTGAGCCTCATTTGTTTGACAGGGAAACTAAAGCCCAGGTTTGTAACATGAAGAGGCCCAGAGGACTACCAGGTCAGCAGGGCGCGGAGATAGGCTGGGCTGCAGTTTGACGAGGGCTTCAGATGGGTGCTGCTCTGAGAGCAGGAGTGTCACCTCCTTCACTTGGCGCTCTATCTCTCACCCCATATGTTTGTGGAGTCACATGGCGAACCACAGCCAGCATCTGATCTGGCTGGCTCCGTAGTTTTTACTTTATTTTGTTGGCGCAGTAGTTGTTGCGGGCACACAGAAACCCCGACGGTCCCGTGTGCGGCCACGCAGAGGAGAGGAGTGGGACTGGGTGGTGGCGGAGGGGTGAGGCTGTGCCTTCCCACAGCAGCTTTGGTCCGTGATAAATTGAAGATGTTCATGCAACTGCAGCCTGGTTCTGTCTGTAGCACTTCAGGGAATTTTCTACGGAAATGTGAATTAAATATTTGGATAAAACACTCTGCTTTATGAAAATGGCGGCTTTAAATTTGCGACCAGAGTTCTCATCTTTCCAGCACCTGCAGCTCAGGACGGTTTCCCTATGGAAATAATTAGGAAAGGACTTCTGAAACACCGTGAAATTGCAGCATAGCCCCAGTGGCATTTTCCTGTTGTACCTACAAAGGGTTTACACAGAGTTTGCCCCACAGAGGCTAATAAGTGTCTTGATGTAGGCGCCTTACCTCATTTTCATCCTGTGTAATAACCAAATTTTATTTTTAAATTGTGTTTTACAGTCATTCCAAGTAAGAACCTGTTCCGAGTTGTGATAATTTTACAGTTAACTTTGGTGATGTTTAGGGTGAGATACGATGACCAAGCTTGTGCGTAATGGTACAGATTTCTCTGTCAGTTATCTTGCCTTCTGTATCTAACACACAATTGCTGTTAGCAAGCAGTTTTGATACACAAGAGGAATTTGTTCTTGTGAAAATCTTCTCAGCTGTGGAAGTAGAGATAAAGAATGAATTTTATTGCATGTTTTGCCATGAAGATGAAACCTAGATGAGATGCCCCTGCCCAGTTCTGCGCTCAGCAGTGGAGGATGATGTTAGCCAGATGTCATGAGTTCAGTAAGGTAATAACTGGACACCACTGCACCTCAAAACAAACGTCTGCGCTGGATCTATGCAGCCGTTACCTGTGACTTGTGCAAGGCTGTTTGTTCTAAATAGCGATGCTGAAAAGGGCATAATGTTGTGTTCTCTCATGAGGGTCACTTAAAAAAAAAAAAGCAATTGGTTTACGAATGAAGTATTTGACATCGGAGCAGAGCAGATTTGGCCTGGATTGAAATGTCAGTGTGATTATTCCTTCTTGATGGCTCAGTCTGTCACCCATAACCGACTCCCGTGGGAATGCCTTCAGTCCGAGGGAAACAAAACGGACTGTTAATGAGCCCTGAGCAGTGCCTTTGCCTCTACCAGACTTGGAAAGATAGCGTGGTGTAGGGCTCGGTTAGAGTCTTGTTATTTGTCCTAACAGGGAATCCTAGTCGGTCTCTTCAGCGTGTGACCTCCACAAAACGCACAAAAATAAAGTGAAATGAAGCACAAACTGCAGTGGTTCTGGTGCAGGACACAGCAGAGGACTTGAAGAGATTAATTCTGACGTTGCTTAAGGGCAGAATTGTTCTTAAATTTTAGCAATTACATTTGAGGTAATCCTAATAACAATAATCCCGATAATCTGAAGTCTAGTGCAGAATCAATGCTAAAATAAGCTATTTCTGGTTGTAATTTCAGCTCTGGTTTGACAGTGAGATCGCAAGTTCCATCCTTGATGACTCTCGGCAGTCAAGTGAATCATGTTTTACTGCTTTCGTATGGATGCAAAAGGTACCTCGTTCTAATCTCTTACCTTTTTTAAATTGTAGTTGTTGACCTTCTTTACTGGCGAGACATTAAGAAGACGGGAGTGGTGTTTGGTGCCAGCTTGTTCCTGCTGCTTTCGTTGACAGTGTTCAGCATCGTGAGCGTCACAGCTTACATCGCCTTGGCCCTGCTTTCTGTCACCATCAGCTTTAGGATATACAAGGGAGTTATCCAGGCCATCCAGAAGTCCGATGAAGGCCACCCGTTTAGGTGAGATGTTTCTTAATTAAGAAAAACCGTGTTGTTTTGGGGAACGGCAGTATTGGTGCTGTCAGAGGCAGGGGTGACGCGTGCGGTGATATGTTACGTAATAATTGGAGTAGTCTCTGCACTGAAAAATCTGTTACCCAGCCCATGGCTGCTCTTCATTCTGTTGTTCTCAGCGGGCATACACAGGGGTGAAGAACATGAACCGACCACTTGGTATAGGGGATGTCCCTGGGGACACTGGAGTATGTTCAGTTACCTGAAATAAAAGAAATATTTAACCTAATGGAGTCATATGTGCGTTTTAGAATGGTACAGTCTTCAGAATGTGAACCGGTGGCAGATGATGTACAAAATTTAAAGAACACCCAGGAGGTGCAGCACTTCCAATGCAATATATTTAGCAAAAATCACAATAAATGTAGCAGGGGCTACTTTTACCTTTTTGGAACTTTTTTTTTAAAGAATGCTGTTAATATTTGTGTCTAGTACGTAGCAGCATAGCTGCGTCCTCCATGTGCAAGGTTTGTCTTGTCATCAGCAGAATACGAGTTCATTGCAGCCTGCCCAGGTCATAAATCCAGAAACTTGGACTCTGAAGTCTAAGGCTTGAGGAGTTGAATCATAGGATTAATTTAGGTCCTCAGAGAGGACCTCCGAGCTCTTTGCTCTACGCGATGAGCTCCGTAAGCCCTTGGGGCACGCTGTGTGTGCTCTTCCCCGCAGTGTGGGAATACGGCGCCTGTGGTATTCATCCTTTCCTGGGTGAGCACAGTGGGGCCCGTTATTGCAGAGCTGCATCTTAGGAGAAATAAAAGCTTAATCATGTGTTAGAGTAGTTACTAAGAGCACATGTTTCCTGTCCCAGCCTTGTCCCATGCTACTCTGACTTGCTTCTCTCCTTTGATTAATCAATTGAGCGGTTCAGTCTCAACTTCCCTTGCACCTTTCAGAAACTCCTGCTTGCCGCCCTCTTTGCAGCTCTCCCGTTAATTTTGTGGGGCTGCCAATTATTCTTGTTCCTTCCTCTCATCTTCAGTAAGGCAAAGTAAAATGTTTTCTTGGGTTTACCTCCATTCTTCCACGACTGTGTCATGGCTCAGTCACCCAGTGGAAGCCAGCCTGTGCCTACAGAAGCTGTGGGACAAAACTCTGGAGGAGGGGAAGGAGCATTTGCTTTCAAGCTTGGATCTGATATAAACCAATACATCTGAAAACTGGCAACAACATTCAGTGTAGCAGTACAAAATCTGAATCTTTTGTAAACTGATTTGTTTGTTTTTAAACATCAAGGCCTTGTCTGGCCCTCCTGAGGGTGAATAATCCCCAGCTGAAATCCTCTTTGTCTACCCAGTAGTGCTCTGCAGTATCCAAGCAGCGTTTCCAGGTTTACCGGTTAAAGTTCTTCGTAGTAAGAACAAGCAAAACTTTTTCTACTTGTGCTCTTTCTGCAGCTTACTTCTAAAAATACTAATATTCCTAAGAAGCTTCAAGACGTTCTCATCCAGCGTATCTGGTTTCTTACTCTTTTGCTGTATAGCTTTCAAGGATATTTTTACTGGAGTTTAGCTTGATAGTGAAGAGCACATCCATGAGATCAATTTAATTGTTGATTCAGGTACCAAGTATCTTGCTGGTGAGCTGAGAAGCGTGTGCAGACTCAAGCCAAGTGTGGGCAGCAGAATGCAGCCTTGAAATGGCCACCATCTGTAGCTACCTTTTAAAGGATTTTAATTTGTTTTGGACTTGCCACAAGGCCGTGTTTAGCTTTGCCTTGAAGGACATAAATGCACAGCAGGGGCTTCTATGTTTTAGTTTAAAAAAAAAATCAAACACCCCAAAGCAGAAACTAAAGTAGAAGTTTAACAAGCGTAGTAAGTGTAAAACGCGTGCCTTGTTACAGATGTGCTGCTCAGCTCCTTCTCCCTCCAACATGCAAATTAGACAAATTATTCTCTGTTTAAGGAGCCTAAATTGCCATTGCCACCACAACTACAGATAAAAGTCACGGTGTAGTGGAAAGAACACTTAACCAGATGGGAGCCTTTTGCCTCTCTGCTGTCACCAACTCTAAGAATATATATTTTTTTTATTTTTATTTTTTTTAAAAGCAAGTGATGAAAAACGTGCTTATTTTACCGTGCCTTAGTGTGTTTGTTACAGCTCAATGGTAACTTCAGAAGAGCCTTCTGGAGGGACGAATGGATATGTTGCTTTGGCAGGACTTTTTCTATTTGAGAAAGGAAGGAAGCTCAAGTCGGGTAGAATATTAGGCCACCTAATACAATAGCCATCCCACGACGTGATTCCGACCTCCCTGGGCAGCCAGTCTGTGTCCCGTGTTTTTAAACACACCTTGTCTTTATTAGTGTGCTAGATTACAGCATATGCTGAGAAGTAGGAAGAGACTTCCTAGACCAACAGTGGTGCTGGGCACCGTTCTGGCCACTCACCAGCCTCGTCTGTTCACACGCGTGTTCCTCACATGCAGAGGTTTTTCTCTTTAAAACATAAAAAGAACGTATGTTGATATTGTGTACATATAACATGTTGATACTCTTTGGCAGCGCTCTTACAGAAAAGTTTCAGAAGCTCCTCTTTCTTGCAGGGCTTACTTGGAGTCAGATGTAGCCGTGTCTGAAGAGCTTATTCAGAAATACAGTAACGTTGTGCTTGGTCACATTAATGGCACAGTCAAAGAGCTGAGACGTCTCTTCCTAGTCGATGACTTAGTTGATTCTCTGAAGGTAAGTTTGCTTCAGCGGCGGCATCCTGGTGTGAATAGATTCCTTGCTGACCCAGGTTAGCAAAGCCCACTGGTCCTCAGAAACGTGGATGAACAATGGCATCTTGGCTCCGTGTGAGTAAACAATGAGGTTTACTTTGCTCGCTGGAAGCAATAAGCCATTTTGTTTTTCAAGAAGGAGCTTTCTGGTGGCCACACTGAGTTGGAAGTAAAACGCTGTGTGCAGTCATGGGGGAATAACTTTATCTGCGCTTTATTCTGGCAGTATGATAAAAATGAATGGAAACTGAGGTAAGCTCTGGCTGGATGCAGTTCAGCTGTTAGGGCTCCTTGCTGGTGCTCACAGCAGAAACCTTTCAGAGAGGGCATTCAGCGTGTGTCACTAACACACATCTGTCCCTCTTGAAAATCTGTGTGGGGCCCAGAACGCAGACACACACACCAGAGCCTGGTGTGGTTTTGTTTTTCTCTTTGTGTCTGTCTGGAGGTAATCAAGCGGTCAGTGTGCGCTTACTTGCCTTACACAGTGTGAGTTCTTAGACCCACGGTTTGCTGGAGGAGTGGGGCCTGAGCCATGCCCTTGTTCCACGAGGAAGGCGGACACTTCTGCACTCCCTGCATTTGGGTGGGGATAGCTGCCGCTTGCGGTGATGGAATGACTGCAAGTGTGCCATAACTGCCTAACAGATGTCTCGAACAGTCCGAGTAGTATTTAACAGCATTTATTGAAGGTGGCTGAGCAAAACTGACAGTGAATAATAGCAATAATTTTAAAATATATAAAAGAATTGGCAGAAAACCCTTCAGTTTTGTTCTGTGAGAATGACGTTTTCTCCTTTCAAGCTAATCTCCTTTCTTCATTTTCGAAACAATTGTTTCCTTTACTGAGTACAACATGTTGTCCACTTCTTTTTCAGTTTGCTTAATCTTCTTGAAATAAAGGTGCATTTATCCTCCAGCAAATCCCATACTTAGAGCTTTGTAAAGTCCTCTGAGCTGCTGTGGGGTTGGGGGAAGGGGTTTCTACTGAAACTTGGAGAAAAATAGGAAGGCTGTAAAAGGCTTTGTTGTATTGTGGAACAGAAATTGGAGGCAGGTCACAGGATCTTACCCAGAGTTTGTAGGTCCAGTTTCTCATTATGCTCCACTTTAAACACGGAGCTGGTGCTGTGCAGGTCTCCTGCAGTCAGAGTCCCTTCCCCCTGGAGACAGGGAAGATGGTGAGGCTGTCGGGTTGTTACCTGGAGTCTGCTGCTCGTGGCGAAGATTCATTTCCTCAGAAGGGAAAGAGGAGATGGGATATAGGCCTGGGGTTTTGTGGAAGGATATTCCTGCTCTACAGGGTTGTGCAGTAAAAGGGTTTTTTATGAGATGGGTGTGCATTCTAATTCTGTGGTTATTTTTCTGGACGTGATTGATACTGCTGCGATCATTTTATGGCAAAATGGCTTAAATAAGTCTGTGATTGTCTATGCCTTGCCACGTTTCCACGCAGGGATTGCATTTTGATGGCTACATCCTGTTAGCACTACTCATGGGTCGGGTCTGTAAGGAGCTGTCTCTCTCACCTTCAAGCTTAAGTGGCTGAGTACTTGGGATTCATCTCTGCAGCATCTCCAGGACACAGCCTTGGCAAAAAGCATTCCTGCTCCAGGGCTAGAATTGCATTTTTGTAACTTAAACATGGTGTGCGAGGAAGGAAAGGAACATAATCCTTGTTTACTGGGTTTTTTAAGGGCATTGAGTTTTGATGTTCAAAGAAAAGGTATTTTGCTTAAGTCATGTTTGGCTCTGATTAAAACAACAGCAGAAAAAGTGGTAGTCACAAGGTCACTTGGATTTCTTTAATAATTAAGCCCTTTGTCATGTGTTCCTTCATCTGAGCTACAAGAATTTCCACACCATTTGTTTAGAGCTCGCAATCCCTTGCGGTAAAGGAAAAGGAAGCAGTGAACAGCCAACCACTGCTTCGGTTAACGCTGTTTTGAAAATCGGGCCTTTCAGAGGAATGGTGTTAGAAGTAGAATTCATTCCAGTCAGAATGTCTTCAAGGCACTCTAATAGCTTTTAAAATACAATGGCATATAGGAAAGACATGTTTATTCAGCTGAACTAATTCATTTCCCCTCTCTTCTGACATGTAAAACGTTTTATGTAGGTTAATTAGTCTAATTTATGGTAGTTGAGAGCAACCCTTACATGAAACCAGTGAATGTCAGGACAGCTCACAAGCCCACGTTACTGATTTTGAAGAGTTTTTGCTTGAGGAGAACATTAAGATGCTGGGGTCTTATGTAATATAATGACCCTGGTTAAAAAAAAGTAAAAAATCTTGGCTCATGTAGTTTAAACACCTTCGCTATAGGAAACAGCACGTTTGTGTATAATTAAAGTTACAGCGCTGCAGAAAATGTCTGCAGGTCAGTTTATTGTGTGTAATAGCTCTGGCTGTAAAATCTGTCTTGTTAAGTTTTTTTTTTTTTCTTTTTTATTAAACAATGCTTCAGTCATGGAAGTCTTAAAATGGACTCTAAATATTTATGCAGCCCAAGGAGAAGTTCCTCCCAGCTCTTGAGGAGCGCTTTGAGAGGAGCCCTTGCCAGGGAGTCCCCAGAGAAGCTGCCGTGTCCCGCAGCGCAGCGGGAGCTGTTGGGAGGCTGGGGCACTGGGGCTTTGGAGAAAAGGAGATGTCGGCTCTGCTTGAGCTATTGTCTAGTAAAGAAGCGCCCAGATGGACATTGCTGGATTTGCCATTAAACTGTAGTGTGCTTTGGGTACGAGGGAGGCATTGATCATTGGAATGAGGTAGGCAAAGACTCCGTCCAGTCCCTCAGATGTACTGGGCTGCTTTACTGGTTTACAGGTCATGGTAGCGGTAAGGCTGAGCGGGGGCCCTGCGCGTTCCTCGGTCCCGAGTGTGTGGGAACACGCCTTCTGCTTTGCTTTTTTTTCCTATTAGCGCTTTAGACGTGTTTCAGGTAAGCCTTTTTGCAGCTGTTTGTCTCATTTCTAAGGCAAAAAATAAGAGACTTGATAGGGAAATGTGGCCTTGAGAAAACACCACGGAACCCCTGGAATGTTGTTTTCACGGTCAGAAGCGCGAGAGGAGTGCTGGGAGGGTTGTTCTGAGGTCTTCTGCTGAACCTCATTTGCTTTTGGTAGCCCCAGCTTTCAAAAGAGCTGTTTCCTCCTGTCAGAGCAGAGCGAGGGAGTGGTTTTGCTGGGCTCAGTGGTTCCCTCTCCTGCCCGGTATTAATAAGTGAAGTGCCTTAAAAACCACACGTAGAATCACAGTTTGTTATTAAACCCTGGAGCTGCTCAGGACAGACTTTAGGAGAAGCAAAGCCTGTGTCAGTCAAATGTTAACTCCTGGATTTTGATCTTTTTTGGCCATAAATTCAACGCTTGCTCGATAGGATTGGATACTTCTGATAATCTTTGGACTTTGAGATTTGATTCACGTCTTACATAAACTCGCATTCTCAGGGTCTTCAGCAGTGCGGCTGAAGGTTCACCTGAGCAGGGGTGTGCCCAGGCCCAGTAACTGCTCACGCAGAGAGCTCGCATTGCTCTGCTGCCTCTGCCTGAAGCCAGCGTGTTCAGTTCCGTGAATGCGTGGCCTGCAGCAGAGTCATCCTGCACGCTCCTGACCTTCCTCCCTTCGCTGGGGAGGGGGCCGTGCCGCGCCTGCAGACCAGCTCTGAAAGGAGAGCGGCTGCCCCCTTAAAATGTCTTGCGCAAAGGGGCTGGCAGCCAGCTCTCGCCCGGGCATCGCGGAGAGCAGAACTGGGCCAAGGTTGCAATGAATCATGAGGGAGTTTAGGGAAATCTGCTTTATTTTTCTTGATAAACCTGCCAAAATCCTTCAGTGGGAATGCGGTTGATGGTAACATTGCAGCCTTGTCTGAGGGTTAGCTTTGTGCCTCTGCTTGCCTCGCATGTAAAACGAAGTGAGCTGCATCCTTTGCAGTTAATCCTACTGAATTTGGATTTTGGATCGGCTTCGAGGGAAGCAAACTTCATTTCATCACAGGGGTCATGCCGTTAAACTCGTATTGATCATCATGCTCTTATCTTATTGTTGGCTGTTGATTTGGTTTGCTTGGGATATTTTGCAACTTATGGTAAGCTAAAAATAGATGTTCAGATACATAACTTGTGAGTAACTTGGCTGAGGACTAGGTCCTTGCCCGCACCCACCGCCCTTTGACATGCGGTTTTTTTCTTTCCAGTGCTTTGTACCCATCTTTTCCTCGCGTGTGGCTCCTGCTTATCAGAGTGCTTCACCTGCGGCTGTAAACTGTGCCCAGAGCTTCTCTCAGATGCCAGCACTGTGTCTGGCTGGCTTTTCAGGGTTTTGCAGCCTCTTGCACAGCAAATAACCAGATGTTCTCAATTGATTAAAGGGCTGGGGGGGTCTCCTCAGTGTGCTCTGCACAGCGCACAGTGTAGCTCGGTGCTTAGCAAGAAATAAGCGCTTGTAAATCCACTGTGTCTAACGTCCAGATCCTGGCTTCTGCTCAGTTCCTTATGCAACACTAGAAGAAACGGGCTGTTTTTCCTGGGGGAGGAATCCTGCACAGAAATAGCGCTGGCAGCCGTCGGCCCCCTCCCACCCCGGCATAGGTCAGAGGTGTGCTTGGGACACTCTCCACCTGGCAGAGAGCGGAGGGGCTTGAGCTTCTGCTGAGCTTTGTGTAAAGCTCGTGAAGCGGAGCCTGGACAAGAGCAGTCAGCGGGGTAGCGGTGGGCAAGGAACAGAGTCGGGGTACAAGTCTGGGGCTGGGGTATGAGGCCAGGAATTAGGGCAGTGCGATGGTTTAGGGCTCTGTTTACAGAGGGGGATGTCTTTGCTTCTGAATTTGTCTCGGTCTTAGAGCCAGCTTCCATTTTATGGCACTGCTGACTTTGCTCTTTCCTGAATTTTTTAGTATCCAAATCTTCTGTGTTGTTTTTTTAAGGAAGAAAAGTCGCTTAAGCCACCCTTGCCATGTTACCTTCCGGACAGGCTTTTCCCCTGCTGGGACAGAAGGCCCTGCCTAGTCTAGCCAGCGGCTCGCTGACCCCTCTGCTGAGCCCACGCGTAATTTCGATAGCTCAGTGCCGTGGCCCTGGGGTGGATGCACCCGCGTGCGGGCTGCTGGGCTGCCACGCACACAAGTGACCTGCTTTTCTCCTGGCACAGGCGCGAGTGCTGCGTCATGTGGCAGCCCTTTAACCTCGCGCTTGCCTGGCTTGTTCTGTCCCTTTGAAGGGTGGGGGGAATGGCGCTGTCTTTGCCCATCGTTCGGAAATGTGGAATCTGAAGTGGTGTATGAACACAGAGGGGCATTGAACAACCGCTGAGTACTAACAGCTTTTGGTCACTGGTGACTTTAGGCTGAATTTAGGCCTGTGACCTAGATGCAAGAGGCCACATTTCCTAGTACTGAACCCTTCAGCCATCTTGTCACTCATCTATGGTTACAGGAGATGTACGAGGGTGGAGTTTGGGGACCTGTAGTTTCGTATGTGTGTTCAGAGAAGCTCTCTGATGGGTATGTTCTGGTAAGACGGACTGTGGGCTGACACGCTGTTTTTCTCCTTTTCAGTTTGCAGTGTTGATGTGGGTGTTCACTTATGTTGGTGCCTTGTTTAACGGTCTGACATTACTGATCCTGGGTAAGTGTTTTACATCGTGTTAAACGCCTGCCATACAAAATAACCCTGGAAGAGCACCACGGTCTGCTCAGTGCTGAGGCCATTCCTGTGCTCTTGAGGGTAGCAAGATTTTCCAGTTGCGTGTCCTTTTCCTAGCATGCTGATAATGCTGCAGAACAGATTTCTCCAAATTGCGTTGTTGAATTCCTTGAGATTGCCGATTTCCCAGACATTTTATCACTTGAAAGCACGTTCTGTTGCGCTTGTCCCCATCAGAGCGAGCATGACTTCGGCTATCATCGCTCTAGGGTGACGGTGGAGAAGGTACAGACCTGGCCCTGGCCGTGCCCTGCTGCAGATGGGTTTAGTTCCTGTATCCCAGAGCAGGCTGGCCTCGGGTGTCAGGAACCGCCTGACGTTGGCAGAAGCCTAAGGAGCCTTTTTGAAGCATTTGCATAACCCACAGTGAAAAAGTGAACTGTGACCGGACTTGCTGCACTGTTAATGAGACCTGGAGAACAGCCCAGCTTCTCCTTCAGAGGGATTTTAGAGTTACTGCTCAACAATTTGTATATGAGACTTAGTTAGTTCTTCTTCTCATACCTTTTTTGCAAGAAAAGTCATAGTGTGGAAGCGAGTCCTTTTACCTGAGCAGCACCCATTTTGTCAATATTTACACCTCTGATGTGCTCTTTTCCAGCTTTGATTTCGCTCTTCAGTGTTCCTGTTATTTATGAGAGACATCAGGTGAGTGTTTAATGCGATTCATTAAATGTTCTATAAAACTAGCTCTGTTGAAGCAAAACCACAAGCAGGTAAAAACCAAAATTCAGTTCAGTCGTCAAAGGCTGTAAAATGTAGGCATTTACCCAGGAGTCAGGGCCCGGGCACAGGAAATGAAGTTCCCGGGGAAGCCCAGACTGCGTGTGCTTTGCCCTCCTCCTTTTGGTGGAAGTCTAAGACGGCTTCCTCAGCACACAGTTACGAAAAAGGCCCGATTAACCTGGAGGCCTTCTCTCTGCTGAGCCAGATTTGGGCAGGACTAAAGCGGCAGTAGGCACGGTGCGTTAATCCTGAGCTAAGTACTTTAAAACCATTTCTGAAGAAACCTTTTTGGAGCTGATGATACTCAGGATTCGTGTCCTGTAGCCCTGGCCGAAACAGGAGGTGGGAGATGCTCGGCACAGTCTGGGGCTTCTCTTCTGGAGAGGTTAGTGTAAAAGGAAGAGGTAAGGAGGAGCCAAAATGAACCACGTATAGTTAAATTATAGCCGAGCTTGAGCAGGGACTGTCTTCAGCAGGTCACAGCACAGGCTGGGGCAGCCAGCTCCAGCTTAGCAGTTCTTCTCCTCTTTCAAAAACAAGGTGGCTCGCAGAGGCCAGCCTGGGACAGGGAGCAGAGGGCGGAGCCTCCTGGGCTCCTCTCGGAGCTCCAAGGAGAGAACACAGTGCACTGCAGCGGCAGGAAAGACCACGGGCCGTTCGCGTGGCTTAGCCCGGACTCCTCAATCCGCTTGGCGCGGCAGGCTGCTCTCCGAAGGCGGGCAGGCGTAAGCGCTTTAACAGGCCCAGCCCTCCTAAGCCAGTTTCCTTCCCCGCGCACCCGCGTGTTGGGGTGGCTGCAGAAGAGGCAGGGAAGTGCTAGAGACCAGGAATGACTTTATTTATTTGGGTACTTGCCTGCTGCTGTGAGGCAAACACCAGCACGAGTAAGAGCTGGTCTGTAACAGCTGCCATCTTCCATTTCAGGCTCAAATTGACCATTATTTGGGACTCGTG
The DNA here is from genome assembly GCA_032159205.1 of Eurystomus glaucurus suahelicus. Taxonomy (NCBI): domain Eukaryota; kingdom Metazoa; phylum Chordata; class Aves; order Coraciiformes; family Coraciidae; genus Eurystomus; species Eurystomus glaucurus. Next base: position 13,835 of record JAVFHW010072600.1, read on the forward strand.
AACAAGAATGTCAAAGATGCGATGGCTAAGTGAGTTGGGGGGGGTTATTTATTTACTTACTTATTTATTTCATCATCCTTCATAAATAATCTTTACAGCTGTTGGTATGTGTGGTACTTGTGTATTTAACACCATCCTGCACGCACTAGCCCTGGGACGACAGGGTCTTTGGAACGGTTACAAAATTGGCTCTGTTCTTGCCACTGCTGTTGTTAAGTTAATGCTATAGTATTTCTAATATAAATCTGTGTATTGGAAACCACGAGGGTAACCTGAGGCCCTCAGCAGTTGCAGCCAAGGGCTGAATGAACAATTCATTCATTTTATTGGTTTCTGAGCGTAATAGTTTTGTGTTTCCATAACAACATCTTCACTGGTTTTAATGTTTTAAAAGAACCTGCCTTTTGGTGTTACTCAACCGCTGTTCTCTCTTTTTCCTCTCCTGTTCCTCTTGTAGGATCCAAGCAAAGATCCCTGGATTGAAGCGCAAAACTGAATAAAAAGCCTGAAGCAACTTATCACTAGGAAGTTCATCTTTTAAGGGGGAAAAACAAAAATACTCATTTGGATTTACATGGGGAGGGTCAGGGAATAGCAAAGCCCTTGACATTGCAGTGCAATTTCACAGATCTTTATTTTTTAGCAACGCAGTGTTTGAGGAAAAAAAGTAACTGTTTTGACTGCCATGTGTTTCATCATCTTAAGTATTGTAAGCTGCTATGTATGGATCTAAAAACTAATCATCTTTCTTTATCCTGTGTGCAGCACTGGCTAATACAAACGAATTGAGACAAAGCTGTACATTTTGCTTCGTCAGCGGTAGTCCCTGCTGCGTCCCAGGAGAGGTAGTGCAGGTGGAGCGGAGGGTCACACTTCCCAGTTTGTGCACTGTGTCTGGTCTGTGTAGATTGATGCAGATTTTTCTAAAATGAGATGTTTTAGAAGAATATACCATCTTAGCAAGTTTTGAAAAATCTTGCCTTTTTGGTATGAGTATAGCTGTATTGTGATTTTACTGTTTTATCAATTGCCAATATATATATATATGTGTTTCACAAAGCTTAGATCTTTCAGCTGCTCCACAGTGCTCGATACTTCAGAGAATTGACTGATTCCTGGACTAGCTCCATAGCACACAAGCTCGAGAAACTAAACTGTCTCTGTAAACACTAGCATCTATTTAAAACAGCAAGAGAGATGAACAAAGGAACCTCCACCTCCGTTAAAACCACAGCGCACACACGCTGGCACAAACATACAGTAGTTGATTTCGCGCAGGTAATTCTCCAGTCTCTCAAACTCTGATAATCTGTGGACCGAATATCTAATGCTGCAAACGTTGTTTGGAAACTTAAAACCTTGTTACGTGAGAAATAAGTGACAATTTATACACTTGCAGTTTAAGCTGTATTGAACTAAGTAGGTGGAATGCATTGTGAGGGAATGGGAAAGGGAAGGGGAGAAAGAATGCAGAAGGGAAAGGGAAAAGAAGAGGGAGAGGAAAGACATAAAAATAATATCGGTATTTTGCTTTCTTGAGGCAAGTTTAATATATTTGTGTTGAAGTTCTTTGTGATTCAGTATCTGTTGTACGTGGTGGTGGAACTAGTCTGTCAGCCGTAGCGTAGGTGGAGTTCTCCCGATCCCGTTTCTTCCCG
>JAVFHW010072601.1:0-37453 GCA_032159205.1 Eurystomus glaucurus suahelicus
TTAAACCAATACACTGCACTAGGCAAAAGATCAAAATGATCAACTCCTCATGGTTTTCTAAATGCTGTACTCTAACAGCTGTCTCTCAGTGGTCATCACCAGCTGTGAAGCTTTTGCTGGCAGTACGCTTTGTCACTTTTCCTCTGCCAGATTGTATTTTTCTCCTTGCGTCCCTCTTTCACAACAGGTGAGAGATCTCAGCCTTCTGGCTTCCTGGACCCTTTCATGCATGCCCTCACACTACCAGTTTTCTAGAGGTGCTGGAGCTTTGACTTTTGGCTCAGTGTTGGGGTATGAGGCTGAGATACCCCTTTGGACCTGTCTGTAACCCAGGGACTCCTCTCCAGTTGCTCTGCTTACTTCCAATTGGAATTTGAACACAGAAGCCTGACAATATGCCATGTCTTCGGTTTTGGGCTGGTAAGTCCCTACTTTCCAGAGGCCAGTCACAGGGCATATATATATAGGTACATATGATGGGCTAGAAGCCTTTCAGGTTTTACTTTATTCTGTTGTTAAAAATGGTCAGTGTCCCTGAAACATTAATAAAGCTGTTCAGAGAAAGAAATTGTGTGGGTGCCAAATGCTGTTAGCCATCTGATCTTGTGTGATTGATAACAGGTTCGCGAGTAAGTGAATGGTTAATCTGCCCTGTAGATGGATATGCTTTTTAGATATAGTAAGAAGACCTGCCTCTTTTATAAAATTAGAAGCTGAATGTGCATAGGCATTATATAACTGAGAAGCTAATGCTGTATGTGACAGTGTGACAGATTAATATATGTTGAAGTCTTTGATTTGTTCTCATTTCTGTCCTTCTGGTAGTTTATGGAAAGATATAAAAAGTTTTCAAATGACCTTTAAAATTAGCACCTAACCTATACTGTTTGTCATCATTTTCTGTTACATGAGCCTGAAGGATTAATAGATCGGTATTGTAAACATCATCAGTGGCTTCACTGTATGAAATTTTAAATATTCTTAATGTACTTCTGACATTCAGTGGTTCTATTTGTTCATTTGAATGTAAAGGATGTTGAATAGGATCTATTATCAGCTTGATGTAGGAAATATATTTGGGTAATTACATATGCCTACACTTTATATAAATTTCAGTCTTCTTCTGTCGAGAGGCCTGGTAAAAAAGGAAACCATTGGTTTCACATTTCGTGAAGATGCAGTTCAGATTTTTTGAATTCATGAGAGAGAAGCTCCTGGGAGAAAGTAGTAGCCACTTCCCTGGTGCTAGCACACAAAGCAGGGTTTCAGTTCTGTACTTCTAGCAAACCTTTCTGTGCTCTTTGAATCATCTTCCATGTGGAGGTGTGTGTTGGTTTAGTAAGAGTTGCGGGGTGGCCGAGCCCCGTGGCTGGCCGCTTCTCCCCACCCCTATGCCGCGGGCCATGGACAGGGAAGAAAAAAAAAGGTTTAAAAGTGCCTTTTTGAGTTGAGGTAAGGAAGGTTTAATATATGTGTATATATATAGGAAAGAAAATAACATATAATGGGCACTTTGCAGTTAACAAGAACGATATTAACAGCAAGAAAAGAGCAATATAAAAAAACAATACCAGAAAACAACAGCGAGGAAGTGAACGGAACGAAGTCCAACTCGAACTGAATCCAACAGAACTGGCCCCTCCCCGGAACTGGCCCCGGGGCATGACGTCAGCATGGTATAGAATTACGTGGCTCCACACAAAATTAACCCTGTCCTGGCCAAACCAGGACAAGGTGTTTAAAAAGCAGGTGGATCTAGCACTTGAGGCTATGGTCTACTTCTTAGGGCAATGTTGGTATGAAGGTTGGACTTGATGATCCTGCTGGTCCTTTCCAACCGTAATGATTCTATGATTCTGTTTTACTCACTTGCTGGGATTGCAGCCTCTATTTATCATGTGAGCCTTTTTCTGAAGGATATACAGAAATGGATGATGTAGAAAGTAATGGGTTCTTTGCATTTTTTTTTTTTGTTTTGTTTTAAGAGTATGGATTTCAACTGCTTAACAGATCTAATATAAAAAATGGGTTGCCTTTTCTGATAGTGTAAGTCTGTATGGAACTTTGGCATTATGAAGGACAGATGCTCTCTGGTCTAAATGCTGTGTGCTACGAACAGGTGTGTCTGCAGTAAGTTGGTTCATTATGCAGACCAGGTAGATAACCATAAGGATCAGTAGCTACTGAAATGAGAGCTCGTTTTGGATTTTCTATTTTCTGCAACCCCCACCAGAGGCTGCCTTTGAACCAAGAACAACCATGGTTGACTGACCTAGTGAAGGATATCAATGAAGGTAGGTATTTTACTGTATATTTAAGGTTGGTTGAAACTCCAGTAGACATTATTTTTACAATGGCCAAGCAGTTCCTTTAGGTCAAGAGTAGGAAACTTGCACTTTTTACTTTGTGTGGTGAAAGACTTTTAATCTGACTTTATTTATCATTCCGTGAATTAGCGCTTGGAAATAAGAATTGCATTTTAGAATCTGATCGGATTCACAGAAACTGCTATACTATGTCTTATGCTGCCATAGCAACATATGAGTGCAATGAGTTAGAAATCTCCCAGTTACTAGAAAAACTGAATTAACCTAACTATTGAACACGGCCAGGTTCTGCATTCACTCCTGCCGTTCTGACCTTGTTTTAGCTCAAGGGATATCCTTGACTGTCAAGAAAAAAGCTCAGTTGGGATAAATTGTTTATACTACGATGAATATTGTGACAATAGCTGTGCTGTGTTATCATACAGGGACTTAGATTTGTGAACATATATTCAGGCTGCTAAGCGTGCTCAAAGTTGTCTTGCAGAATTTTTTAAAAGGTAGAGATGAATGGTAAGAAAAATTAAATTCTCCAGCTTAATTTCCTTGTTTGTGAAGTAAAGATACCTATAAGTTTTTAATTTACATAATGGAGACTGAAGAAAAAAATGCTATGAAAAAGGAGATCTGTGGAAGTTGAGGAAACAGCAAGAACCTGATATTAACTATGAAGAATCTTACAAATTGTTGTTTGTTTCTGACCTGCTGTCCTAATATTTGAGAAGAGGACTGAAGCTGGCAACTGATGATGGTTTTGAAAACATTGTGAGGCTAAGAATACTGTACTGCTTTCCATATGACATAGCTCTTTGTTAGGGCAAAAAAGGAGGACACTTCTTAGGGTGCATTAATGGGAAGAAATTTCTGGAGAATATTTCCTTTGTGAAGGTCATTTCACTTGGAAACCATCCTACACCTACCTGATGCCAGGAACAGCAGGTCTGTGAACCCTCAGGGCATGTGGGAAAATCTCATCTTTCTCATGTTGTCAGTGATAAAGTGAGAGATGGAAGGAGGAAATGTGTTGTGGTATTGCTTTATTTTTAATCTTATTTTTGCTGGTCTTTTTTATTTTAAACATTATTAATGTATCTATTGCATTTTCATCTTTTGTCAGAGATTGCTAATATATCCCCAGCCCATCTTTTCTGCTGTGATTTTATAAATACCTGGTTGCAATGACCAGAAAAACATTGCTGGGCATTAATAAAGAATGTTTTATAGTAAGCCTGAAGCACAAAGTTCTGAAAATATACTTTTAGCACTCTTTTACAAAAAGTTTTGAAATACTTTGCAGTTGACAGGATTGGGAGAATTTTTTCACATTTTGCAGAGTGTTCCTAGCAATTATCAATAATGTGTTTTTAAATATCCATGTAATAGAAGAAGTATTTTTTAAAATGCAAATGCAGACATTTCTAAAACTTAGAAAACCATTAGACTGATATATTGATAATCACAATTAAACTTAGATTATGCCCTGTACATTTTCTTCTGACAAGGCCCTTTCTTTTAACTTACCAGGTTTGAAATAGTTACTTTCCTCTACAATCGAATCCTTGGGATTGCATTTGTTTATATCAACTCTTCTTCCAGCAGAGACCAGTTCTCAGCACTGCCTCAGTGCTTGGGCCACTAGCCACTTTTTTCCTTTATGAAGCAACTTGCTGTGACCTGTCTGGCTCTATAGTGTCCTCATTGTACATGCTGTGTGTATTTGTCACATACACAGCGCATGCAATGTGGATGTAATGGAGCTCAATTTACGCCTGCCAAGGGGATAAAATACCTGCAAGAAATGTTGTGGGGTTGTTTTTTGGTAGGATTGTAAAATTTCTTTATTTGGTGTGCAAACATACCAGTATTGTGTATGAGACGGGGTCCAAAATTTGTGTTGTGGATACAGTTCATTAAAATAAGGCAGCGGCAAGAACTTGCAGGATCCTTGCAGTTCTCCAGACCTCCACAAAGAAGTATATTAGCAGGAATTAAATAGTGCAGGAATTGCATTTTGGCCTCTGATGGCGAAGTGATTAATTTTAGGCTCATATATTTTGTTATTGAGATTCTTGTTGTGCTTATGTTGTTTTTTTTTCTGCACATTCTATGCATTGTTTTATCACTTACAGTTTGGGGGAAAAATCATGTCCTAGTTTGGCCAGGACAGGGTTAATTTGGTGCAGCCAGGCTATTCTATACCATGCTGACATCATGCTGCAGGGCCAGTTCCGGTTCGGGGGGCCAGTTCCGGGTTCGGCAGTTCGGTGCGGGCGTGTGTGATCACTCCGTTCCCTTTCTTTGTCCCCGGTGTTGCCTTTTTCTGTGTATTGCTTCTTTGTTACTGTTGTTATTGCTTTTGTTACTGCAATTGTTTCTTACGTGTTTCTGTATTAAACTTTCCTTATCTCAACTCAGAAGGGCATTTTAAAACCTTTTTTCTTTCCCTGTCTGCGGCCTGCAGCGGGGCAGGAAGGTGGGCAGCGGCCATGTGGCTCAGCTGTGACAGGGAGCCGCTGCAGCTTTACTAAACCACCACAAATTGCCTTTGTCAAATAACAGGAAAATGTGTAAATCTTGTATCAACATTTATGTTTTAGGTTTTTGGTGGTGTTTTGTTTAAGCAAAAGAGCAACAGAACACTGAATCTTCTGCTTTTGTTTTTTTAATAACAAACTCCTATTTTAATTCTAGAGTTCTGGAAATGTTGTTTTATGAAAAGTGTTTTAACTGTTTTTGTTTTGGGCAGTTCTATCCACCCATCTGCATCAGCAAATGCAGAGCCACTTTCTCTATTTTCTCTGCCATGAATTGGGACTTCTAAATGACAAGGTTTTTCCTTAAATGATTTTTGACAAACTGAATGTTTCTGGGAATAGTAGTTATCCTCGTAAGTGCTGAAATGCAAGGAATTAGATATTTAAAAGCAAAAATTTTTACAAGTGCAAATACTGTACCTAAAATGACTGTGGAGGCTGCAGAAATAGAAGTGCATTCTCAGCTGGATGTAGTCTGAATCAGTAAAGGGTCAAAACCTGCTTTCTAGACCTGAATCCTTGAACAGAAACTGCATTAAAAAACTGTGAATCTTTAGCTGCACTGAAATGAAATTTTAAGAGAGGTGGTGGTCGTATGGGACATGCTTTCAGTGACCATGAGGAAGCGTTAACAGCTATCTCAAGGGAATTGCACTGTGTATTATTCCAGTTGCTACTGAAAGTATTAGTTCATTTAGTGGGAGTTTTTAGGAGCTTTGCCTTTCACAGGATTACTAATGATTATGTTTTATGTTATTGTTTGTTTTACACTGGGGAGAAGATAATAAAATGACTAAAGCTGCTGACTGCAGATATTTTTCTCTCATAGACCTGATGTTGCTCTTGCTGGCCCGCAGTGGGCTGTGTGCTATGATCTTCATGTACAGCCATGCTATAACCAAGAGTGATGAAAGGTGCTCTCCTGAATTGGATTTATTACATAAATGATGGTGATTAGAATATGTAGTAGTTTGTTTCATTTACCACACTTGCAAGGTGCTCCAGAAGCTGCAGACCTCTGAGCTGCTTTCCTCTGAGTTTGTTCTGTGTCCCCTCATCAGGCTCGGTATGCAGTGTGTAGAGACATTTCTGTGAACAGAAAGAAGAAAAAATAAAAGTTTACTAGGCTATGGAAAACTCTGATGGAACAGTAGTTATATTAGAAGATGGTGGTATCAACTCACTAGCCTTGTCACATTGCCAGCCCCAAGTCTACTTTAATACAAATAAAGACTTGATGTGATATGATGCAAAATAGTTTCTGGTGTTTGAAAAAAAAAAGTGTATACAGTGCAGAGAGTACCATGAGAGCACTGCTTTACTTTCAGGTATTTTTCCAACGGGATCTGGGACATAACCCCCTCAAAGCTCAGTCCTGCAGATGTTGGTAGTGGCTGGCAGGAGCTGATGAAGCTCCACTCCGACCTTGCTCTGTGAGCCTGCTGTAGTAAAGGGCTTCTCAGAGGCTGTGGCTCTTCTCTGCTGCGGCAGTTTTGCTTCCGTGAGATTTTTTTTTTTCCTTCCTTTAAATTGCTGTTTTCATTCATTAATCCAATTGCTGGAAAAGGATTATAGGCCCAGAAAAAAATCCAGTCATAGTTAAAAATGTAAAAGCGGCTTACCTTTTTAGGCCAAAGTTATTAGAGGAAGCTATCAGCATACCAATACCCCAGTCTCAGCTGGAAGACTGTTATCATGATGAGAGTGTATGACATTGGGCTGGTTACTGAATATTTTATAGTAGATAACTTCCATTTGTGTTTGCCTCGCATCTACATATGTCACAAACTACACACACCATCCTGCCTCTCTCAGGCTTTGTGGGCATCCTGTTTTTTTCATATTTCTGGAAGACTATTCTTTTAGGAGCTCATGTGGCTATATTGCAAAAGCAAGAAGAGTTTGTGAGGGGATGTTAAAGGCACAAGGGCTGTGGGAATTACCTTTGTAAAATGATTGGGGCATATTCCAGTCTTCAATATCTGCATCTTAGAGTATCTTTTCTTAATGAGACTTCGTTTATAAAATATCCCCTCTGCATTTGTAGTTTCCACCAACCCCCTATGTGGATAAAGATGAATAGCAAACTGGAACAGCTTTCAGAGATCCCATTACTCATGCCACGTGCCTGCCTTTCTGGTATGCAATTGTATGGGTATTCAGTTTGCAAGCCTGCTTTGTAAGTCTTTCCAAGCAGAGCACTTTTTAATTACCTCTTTCAAATGAAATCAGTGTAGGGGCTAGAGCTACTTTTTTTTAAACCAGAAATAGAAACTTTTTTTACCTTTGCTTTCTTCAAATGGTAGTAGTTTAATTTAATCTCTCTTATTTTGAATTAAATGTGTTTTCTGTAAAGGAAAGAATGCTGAAAGACTTACTCCCTGATGAAGAATTTAGACAAAAATTTATGGACCCGGGTGGCTCTCAAAGTGCAGTGTTCAGAGTCTCCTCTGCCTAGATTGTGCTGAACTTCACAGACTGGAACATCTTTCACCTGACAGTGTGCAGTATTTGGTCCTTTGATGGCAAATGGGGTTTACAGATGAAGCAGTGAATTAAGTCTTCTAGAGCATCAGTGCTAAACTGCTAGACGGTTAAAAACAAATACGAAATGTAAATTTATTGACCTATGAGCTATAGAGAATTTTCAATGAAGTAAGCTCTCTCTGGTTTTTCTTTCTGTTTTAGGTATTTTGATGGTTTGCATTTTCTTTTTAAAAAAAAAAAAAAAAATTTGGTTTGCTTTCCTAATTCCCTTTCAGTAAGATGTCTGGATCTTTCCTTCCAATAACAGCATATTTGTGATCCTTGTTCTCTTCTGAGTTGTCCCGTGTGGCTTGTGCTTGACTTTTTTGGATGTCAGATGCTAACTTCCATCTCTGTCTTGTTTAGGAAAGGTTTCTGTTATTTATCCAACACTGTCAGTGTCCCAGGCAGGTGTCCCAAGAAGTACCAGCTCCTGTGTTTCATTTGGCTCTTCTGGGAGCTCATGCTCTGTGCTGGGGTTCAGCTGGTCATGTTCAGCCTGGCAGTGGTGGTTGTATTCTGGGGTGCCTGATGGCATAGCTCCAGGTATTTTGAAACGTTTTGAAATGTTTATTTACATAAAGTAAATTTAGTGTCTAGGTTGCACCGAGGAATGCTCTGTGTTTCTAGCCTGTGCTAGCAAGAAAGATGCTATGCCAGAAACTCAAAGATTCCACAACAGGCAGCATTAGAGGACTACATGTTTATACTGCTGTGCACAGCTGAACAATTCCAAATTTAGTGTTGTCTGCATGTAATAGAAAATACAAACTGAGGAAAAAAGACTAAAAAAAGAAAAATGCCAAGAGTCAGCAGAGCTTCATGTATTTCCACTGTAAAAGTCATGAACCTCAGTAAAGTGCTGATTTTTCCTCTGCTAACACACTTGCAACTCTACTGTGTACAGCACAAAATTTGCTTGTTGCTGTCAGTGGTCACTGTCAGGACTCTCTTGTTTCTGGTAGCAGCAACATTTTGCATGTACGAGGCCATGGAGGGGAATGAGTGCTCGAGACAAAAGCCTTTTACAAGGCATCTCATACAGGGAGAATTTGAGACTTTGCCTCTTGTCCTAAATAACCACTAATGAACAGGATTGCAAATCTCTATCTCTTAGGTGATCCCTAAGGACTCTGGTCCCCTTTCCTAGAACTGGATATGGAATAGGCATCTGAACTTTCAATCACTGTGGGTTTTCATAATCTACTCACCTTGTAAATCACTTGTTCCAGGGAGTGAGATGTGCTCCCTGTACCCTGGTTCACAGGCAGCTGCCAATGCAGGCAACAGCTCAAGTGAAGCTGCAGGGTTTCACTTTCTGCCTGCGTTCTGGCTGCTGTATTTCTGCCAGCAAGCCCGCTACAGAGGGAGGACTGTTTAAACCTGCCATGATGGGCTGTGCCAGGTCATTTTTGAGGGTGCACATGTAATAGATGCCTGCTTTTAGGAGTCCTTTATTCTGTGTTCTTCTAATTGCTTTCTGTTGCTGAAGATTTGCCCTGCTTGGTGGCCCAGTGGATCAGGAGTGCTGAGCACATGAGGTGGGTCTGTGTGAGAAGTGTTTGGTGTTTTCTTGGTGTTGGTTACTGCCCTGTTGGTGTTGAGAAAACATCTGTGGAGCAGTGTGGTGGTGTGCTTGGAGGAGGGGATGCATTTCACCTTTAAAATGCTGTATCATTTTTTGTCATAAGCCAAGCTCTGGAGCAGATACATGCTGTAAACCTTCACTCTGTGCTGGTTCCTAAGCATTAACTCCTATCTCAGGTGTTGCAGAGCTGCAGTCTGCCACTGAGTCCTGTTTGCAGTAAATGAAACTTCTGCAGGTTCAGGTTGCAACACATGGCCATGTGATGGATGTGCAGGCAGTTGACAATGGTGCATGATCTGCTTGGAGGGATGGCACTTGCTGTAGCCCTACCTCCTTGGACTGGAGGCTGGAAGCATTGTAGCTATCTTTCAGTATGAAGGAAAGAAATGAGCTGGCTCTGGGCAGCCGCTGAAGCTGATCTTGTCTGGTAATCCTCATCTGCCCAGGAATGTCTCTGAGCAGTGTGGTCTCAATTCAAAGAAATCCTTGTTGCCCCCTTTCCTGCCCTTGTACCACGTGGATCAGGAATGGCTGGGGCTGCCCGTGAAGGCACCTAGATGAGAGATGGGGCCTGGGGACACCCTGGCTTACAGTGCACCATTCTACAGCTTTGTGGAGGGCAGAACTCTGCATTTGTTTTCTAGCCTTCCATTAATTTTTCTGGTAGTTTCTCATTATTTTCTGTATTTTTCTTATAGTCCATTTCCTTTCCTCAGGTTGCTTTTCTCCATCATTTCCTTCTCACTCAATAGGATTATGCTTTGCATGAGAACTGTTGTGGTAGAACTACCACACCAGTGATCTATGATTCTCTGATTCTATGAACTACCTGATATTTTTGTTTTGAGCATTTTCCTATCCAACAGTATAGAACCTGTAGGGCTTGCTTTTAAATTACTCTTATACTGAGGAACAAAGTTTCTTTTGGTATTTTTTGTCATGCTTCCTTGAATACCTTTAAAATATTTGTAATAGTGTAACTTTTACTGTGGGCTTTTTTGCATTATGCTGATAATGTGGATTTGAAGTTGCATATATTCCAAAGGCTGTGCATGAATGAATTCATTGCTATTGATGGACATTCAATACCAATAAAAATGGTAACACTGAGATTTACATGTTGAAAAAGGATGTAGCACAAATAATTTAAATATTTTTCTCATATATGAGTGTATTTGTGGTGTCTGATTTTGCTGGTTAGCAAAATAAAGACAGATGGCAATGAATTCATTCCAACAAGTTTTCATTATGGTGCAGCAATTCTGACTTCTCACAGCACTTGTGCAAATGGTTTTCATGTTTAAATTTCCCTTGCCACTGCTGTCCATACCCTGTTCAGGGAATTCCAAGTTAGTGTACTTATAATATGTATGGAGAATTGATTTTTATATGCACAATAAAAATGAGAATACCTGGAAAGGAGAGCTGCCTGTAACTAACCTATATACTCAGTGCTGTGGCAGGTAAGAATTTAACTCCTCCTCCTTTAATGTCCATACCAGATCTTAACAGGATTAGAACAGAATTTATCATAGTTGAATTTTAGTCAGGCAGAGTTTGAAAATGACACAGTGATTAACAGTGCTGTCTTTGTTAGAAAAGCGAGAACATCGCTATTAATGCAAGCAATGAGCAGCAAGACCAGACACATGCCCTGGTCTGCCTGTGCATCCCCCAGCAGCTCACATTTGGACACTGCCAGGGCCATGCAAGCATTATTTCCACGTATGAATGGTCAGCAAATATATTTTGATGAAAAGTTTAACAATTTGTAGGTCACGGCAGAAAAAGAAAAGGAGAGGAGGAGGAATGCCTTGCAAGGGCTCTAACTACTTGTAATTGTTGCTTTGTCTGATGACTCAGGTGTTCTGAAGCTCCTGCCCTAAATAGATACCATCTTTAATGTTTTTCTCTGAATGCAATAATTATGTTATCTAATAAGCTCATTTATTACTTTAAAGGAATACTTGATATTTGAAGAATTACACTAATCAGTTAGCATCTTGTCTTATTCCTTTGCTGTATTTGAAAGGTGGCCATTATCTGGGTACTTTCCATATGGAGAAGATACGAAAATCCATGTATGCCACTGGAAATGCTATACTCAATGTCTATATAAAAAAGTGTGCAGAAAACACAATGACAAAGTAGTATTCACTGTAGTATGAATTGGTTTTCTTTGATACATCTGCACAGAATTTGCATAACTGTTCAATTTGTTTGGTTCTTCCATTCTTCTGTGTAAAGTATTGCTTCTATTGTTTTTATAGATCTGTGACAACATATACCTTGAATATAGGAGATTAAACTTCAGTTGCCTTGCTGTTGAGCATGCTAACAGTGACTGTAGTGTGGATATGCTCTACTGTTATCCCCCCCAGGCCACCTCTCCATCCACCTGCAGTGCCTGTGATGGGTGCATGCATGGTCAGAGCAAGGAGTGTATGGGTCTAGCTTAACACTTCTCTGCTTCTCACTTTTCTCTGCCTCCTGTGCTCCTGGAAGATGCTGTACTGTCAGCTGCCAAGACAAAGTGCCAGCCCCTGCAAGGGAAGAACACCCATAGGGTGTAAGCTATAGGAGGGCTGTCTTACTAGGGCTACTTAAGATCAGGGATAGTGTCCTGTGTCCATCATAAAGCATTGGAGTTGTGAGTGAGGAGGTATTAAAGGAGAAGGATATTACTCTTCTTATGGGAGCACTAGCTGTCTGCACTAATAGACTCCTGCAGCTTGGGGCAACTGTAATCCTGGCAGTGATGGCCAGTTTTGCAGCTCTCCGATTAGTGCTTGTGCCACCTCTGGCAGAGCTCTGAGTGCTGCCTGGGATTTCCACAGCAGGTTCCCTGTAACTAGATCTGGGCTGGCTTTTACACTTCCCACAGTTGCAGTCTGTCCAGAGCCAAAGCAGTGCTTAAACTACTCTTGAACAAAGGTAGCTGTAGGATTGTGGTCAGAAAGCTCCGACCAAGGCAGCTGCAAAAACATGGTGCTTTCCTCAGTAATAAAGCACTAATTATTAATCCCAACCATCTTGGCTTTCAGCAGGGTTAATTAGCTTGCAGTGGTGTTGGGTTAAAGTAACTGTATAGTACTGTGCTGCATGCAGTGTACTAGCAAAGGCGGAGTAAGACAGCGTAGACATGGCCGTGCCCCTCTTTGGGCACTTGCACATGTCTGAGCAGCACCATCATCATTGAGGACAGGAGTCCTGGTTGCAACCTCTCTGCCTACCTCAGGCCAACACTTTTTCTTTTGCTGAGGACTCTGTTCCTATGGTTTCTCACTCTGCACCATGCTATGTATGTACATATGTGCATTTTTTTTTCCTATTTAATGTATAGAAACATAGAATCATTATGGTTGGAAAGGACTACCAGGATCATCAAGTCCAACATTCATTCTAACATCTCTCTAGCCACTAGACCGTAGCCTCAAGTGCTACATCTACTCATTTTTTAAACACCTCCAGGGATGGTGACTGAAAGAGTGGTGTTGTCATGAGAATTTGGCATTCAGGATACTAAGATTTTCTAACTCTGAATTAACATCACATCCATTAAAGGAAATGTTTTCTCCCTAGACATAATAGACCAAACAAAAAGAATAGCTTACATAGCGAGGTTAAGTACTGCATACTAAAAATGTTACGCTGATAAGTGCTGGAGGTGATGAGAGGAGTAGAAGTATGTTTATAGAAGGAAAGAGAGGTGTGTATTTTGGGGCTGGGGAGGGAGAAGGGATTATTCATGTGCATCATTTTGTGGAGAGGGCAGGAAGGAATGATTATTGACATCTGGAGACAAAAGACACAAGCTAGGATTACAAAGAGCCAAGGGGAGAAGCATGCTCAGGCTCCAGCAGGTATCTTGGGAGAAAGGAGAAAAGGTAATAGCAGTTCAGGGTGAGGCCAGCCCTTCCAGCAGTCCTGTCCATATGGCTCTCCCCAGCAATGGTATAGAGAAATGCCCTTGAGACATCCTTGGGCATAGGCACTGCTAGAAGCACCAGCCCCACTTCTATCTCCTTCCATTAATCTGGATATCAACCATCTGGATGCTGGTTCCCCAAATGAAGCCTATGGGGAGGCCAGGAGGTAAAAGCCAATAAACCGATGAATCTAGGGAAATGTTAGCCCTCGGAGAGGTGGTGAATTTGTCATCTCTAAACACATTTTAGAGGGAAGGGCTGTGTTTGTGTGAATAAGAGTGTCTTCTCTGGGGCAACTGCTGGCCTGAGGGCTCTGTTGCAGGGCTGATTTGTTGTCTGTGCATACGGTCTGTCTCAAGGACAGTTTGTTCAGCTGTGTTCCTGCAAGCAGCTCCTGCCCAGTTCATCCCTTCTCCCCATTGATAAGGTGTAGCTGCCAGTTGAGCATGTGCCTCTTCCTGGTACTTTATGCTAGGAAAAGATGGTCATGTAAGAAACAGCATGAAGATGGCATGCTGGTGGGCTGGTGATGTGCTCCCTACCTCTCTGTGGTGCCTAGAGTGCTAACACATTTAGCTCTGAGAAACCTAAGGCCCTGACTTTTATTACAAATTGAAGAAATAAGTTTTTAAATTTTATTCTTCTCTGCCACTGAAATAGCATGCAGTTAAGGGGAGTGTGCTGTATTTTTATGTCCTCTGTCACATTTTTTGGTGTTTACTGTAGTGCTGTAGCATGTTCAGCATGCAGTGGTCATTGAGTCCCATCTCTTCTGCCTCTCCTCTTCTTTTCCATGTTCCTATCTTGCTTTTCATTCCAGATACTGATTCTTAGGAACTTTTGAGAGAAGGCTTTCACAGAGGCATGTCCCCTGCATTTTGATTTGAATTTATTTAGCTCTTGTCACAACCTGACTTGCTTATAGGAAGAAATTGTTTTGCTGGGTCCTGGAACTGACAGCACTAGAGAACATTTTCACAGAGTAGAGATAAGTATGTGTATGGCAAATAAAGACCTGTATTAGGCTTGTTCATGTCTTGAACAGAGTAGCAGAGTAACATTTCACCATGTGAAGATAATCAAACCACTGTGCTCAATGCAGTAACAGAAACCCAGGGGATTAAGCAGCTCCCATTTCAATCTGTCACCATGAAGCTGCTGTTACCAGTTACCCCATTAAAGCTTATGCTGCCAAAATGTGCCATGCTTATGCTTTCTCTTACTGCAGGTGGTTTTGATTCCTGTGTCTCTTGGCCAATTGTCATTTTTGTAAATGGAGTGGAGACTCCCAGGTTGTTTAGGTGTGACCTCTGAAATGTCATTGCTAATTTATCTTCTTTCCATCACAGATCATGGAAAGACCTGGCTATGTGTTCTTTTAACTCATTTATTTGTAAGTTCACACATGATGATATTTCTGGCTTCTGTTGAATACCCTCTGCTTTTAGGGCAGTTCAGTGTAAAGTGCCTGTGCTGGTATTACCCTGGTTCATGTGGCTTTGTTGTGATATTGTTAGTCCAGGAGATGCTCTTCTTACCAGTTTATTTAGGGAGACACTGGTGGCTGATGTGGCTTGCTCAAAGCCAGTAAAGTTTGGTGGTAGGCTGGTCCTGCTTACATGAACCTCCCAGAGCCTATCTTAGCAGACCTCTGCTCCAGTATGGATTCCTGCAGTTAGTCTGGGTTTGTAATGAGCTCTCACCCACAGATGGATGGTATCTTCTTAACCATGCTCATGTGTTCAAGGGTATCAGTTATGTAAAAAAAAAAAAATCTTAGCTGTGCTCTATGGTTTCCCTTGCAAAGGTTATGTGGTGTAGGTAGGTAGACTGTGTTTCAGTGTTTACTTGGAATGTGCGAAAGATTTCAGAGAAGTATGACCTCCCTGTGCAGCAGGATTTCTCAGTGAAATTGCTTTCATATTAAATAGCAAATACAGACAAGAAGTTTTTCTGTGGGCCAAATGTGTGATTCATATCATTAGGGTGATGTTCAGCACTTCATTTCATCATCTCATGCCTGAGAGTGAGCTTATGGTTCTCCTTTGGAGTGACAATTTACTTTTCTTCTCTCCTTTCAGGAGCTTGCCAAAGGTTCCTGATGCTTGCTGCCAAGCACCAATGCGTGCATATAGAGGAGAAGCCCCAAAGTGGTCATGCCATCCTTGGGTAGCTGTGGCCTTTGAGGATGATAAGAACTAGAGCCTAAATTTTTGCCTGAGAGAAGGTTTGCTTTAGGCTTCTTTTCTTTTTCCCCCAGACTTTCTATTTTTGATTGTTTGAGGGTGTGGGCTGGGGCAGGAAGGGAAGTGGATGTCTGATTAGAAATATCATTTCAGAATATTATATATGATGAATGTAAAGGGTGAAGGACAAACAGCATGTCCTACTGAGCTGCTTATATAGGGGAAAGCCTGCAAAGGGATGTGATAAAGAGCCTGAATCCTCAAAAAATTTTGAGGAGATTAAATCATCTTGGGACCTTGTGATGGGTTAACCTTGGCTGAGCGCCAGGTGCCCACCAAGCCACTCTATCACCCCCCCTTTTCTTCCCCTCTCCCCCCTCAGCAGAGCAAAAAGAAAGGGGAGGAAAATAAGATGAGAAACAAAAAGCAGTTTAATAATAATAGAAGCAAAAGACAAGCAAATCCGCGTGCGGAGGCAAAAGAAAACAAAGTTATTCTCTACTTCCCATCAGCAGGTGATGTTTGGCCACTCCCTGGGAAGCAGGGCTCCAAGACGCGTAGCAGTTGCTCTGGAGGACAACGGAACGGCCCCCCGGTCCTCCTCCTCCTCCTTCTTTTCCCTAGCTTTATAGCTGAGCTGATGTCATATGGTCTGGAATATCCCTTTGGTCAGTTTGGGTCAGCTGTCCTGGTTGTGTCCCCTCCCAAGATCTTGCCCACCCCATCCCACTGCAGGGGTGAATGTTGGAAAGAGCCTTGGTGCTGTGCAAGCACTGCTCAGCAGTCACAACACGGGTGTGTTATCAACACCCTTCTAGCTCCGAGCACAAAAACACTGCTGCTATGTGGAAAACCAGCTCATCCAGACCCACTACAAACCTTGAGGAAGCAAGGAGAATATTCCGTTTTATAACTGAGTTATTGGGGCTGATTGAAGCAGTAGAAAATTTGCCATCTCAGGGATATATTGAATAAAATTTCACATTTTAATAGGTGGATGTTTGTTATTCTTATTGATACAATTCTGAACTGGAACAGACAACGTATTTTTGTGGAAATGCTTACAAAAATACTGCTCTGTGTCTGGACCAGATCTACGTAACAGTTGCTAGGAGCCAAAAATGAGTGTGGCACTTCAGAATCTGACATGATGTTTGGGAACTAATTTTTATTTAGAAAAAAATAAGATCACATGGATGCATAGATATTTTGTTTGCTTTTTCCCCAGTTCTCCTTGCCAACTTGGGCTGAAATTAGAACAGTGTAAGTCACTCAATTGCTACAAGAAACCCTGTTTTTTAATAGCTCTGACTTAGCAACCTAGAATTAAAGTTCATGTGTGTCAGAAGGCATCTAAATTACTGAGGATACTTTTTTTTTGTTCCTTCAACAAAACTAAACTTTTAATTTTCAGGGCAGCCTGTTGCCTCCACTCACATGTGTGGGTTTTTTGCTGGCTGCTGCTTGCCTGGGGTAGCAGATGTCTCACTGAGTTTACTTTCCTGCTTTACATGGGAAGGTAACCAGTTACCATGCACTCTGCCCAAAAGCATGGTCATCAACTGCTCTGAATTCTAAGACTGATATTACAGAACGAGCAAACTGTTTATTCCTTATCAGAGAATATGGCATTAAACACTTCCACTTCCCTTGTGCATGTCAGAACATGTCATTCTTTTAATATGAATTATTTAATTACCCATGGTAATTGCTTCTCTGAATTGTAAGAGGCATCATTATGTTTCAAATTCTTTTGGAGAAGAGATTTTGCTTGCTTGGAAAATCATAGTCTTTATGAGGATCTGTAATGAGAGTTGGTGCATGGGAGAGGTCCTGATTCCCCCTTGATTTAGTGTGGTTTTCCTTCCTGCAGTAATGGTCTGTTTCTTCATACAGAGTATTATCTGTTCTGTGCAACAGTGTCAGGGGAAGGTGTCTAATGAGGGAGGGCCCTTGTTTAGAGACAAGACTGGGCAAAGATTATAGTTGTTTTGGAGACTGATAGGAAGGAAAGGAGATGGCACTCCGACATTCAAGCACTTGTGATCTGTCATGATACTGATCATATGAACTAACTCAGCTATGGTAGTGAAGAAAGGCAGACACCTTCCGAGCGTGATTTGGAAATTCAGGTTAGGTTCCTGACTGCATTGCTCTCTGGAAGAACATCTTCCTACTGATTGTTGTTTCCTGTTGGCCATCTGCTTGTGTGTATCCTCTTGTCTGTTTTGGATGTCACCACAAGCATTTTGGACCCTGAAGAAAGGGAAGAGAGAAGAACATGTCTGGATGGAGATGGGAAAGAAAAAGAAATTAACACCATTCACTTCTGACCTGGGCAATTTAGAGCAAAGCAGTGGAGGCTGCCATGGGGCATGCTTGTGCATCAAGTATCAGGCTTGAAAACTGACTGTGATATATCCTCTGCCTAAGTTATTCACTCCCTATGAATGAGGTTTTGTCTTCTCTATCCTGAGTGTAAACTTGGGAAAGATGTAAGAGCTAAGGAAGCACAGAGGAGCATGCAGTTGGGGTGTGCCATGTCACCACTGCAAGAAAATGGGCAGTAACAGCAGAGCCAGCTGTTAACAGCCAGCCGAGTTAACTGACATAGATCAAACCCTGACCCACTTCTTCAGGAACAGGAAGGGGTGCAATTTAAATGTTGCCACCAGCAAAAATTATTTAGGTTAAGATAATTTCCTAACCATCTACATTTGTTCCAGTCTCTTCAAATGGCACCCTGCCTAATGGTAAGTCAGCTGGACAATGTCACAAGGGCACAAGTACCAAGCAGCAATGTGCTTAGACAAGCCTTCTCGCCCAGGAGGTGTCACCTCCATGGCAATCCATTCTTGGAGCAGACAAGGAGGCACTTGCCTTTCCTTATGCTTCACCATACCTCTGACTTCCCTGTGATGCTGCTCAAATGCCTTTGAAACAAAGATAAAAAGAGTGAATGTCACAGAGCCTTGTGATGTGGAAGGGTGGAGAGGTCCGATGTGTACTGTTAAGGGGACTTAATTTTAGGTGAGAACAGAAAGTGAATTATACTGTATTTTGTTAATTGTTAAATGGCTGCTGGGCATGATGTAGTTAGTTGTCCTGGTTTGGCCAGGACAGGGTTAATTTTGGTGGAGCCAGGTTACTCTATACCATGCTGACATCATGCCCCGGGGCCAGTTCTGGTGGGGGGGCAGTTCCGGGTCGGCGGTTCTACGAGCACATGTCCTCAGCTTGTCCCTTTTGTCGCGGGGATTGCCTTTTTCTGTGTATTGCTTCTCTCTTGCTATTGTTATTGCCTTTGCAATAGTTTCTTACGTGTTCCTGTATTAAACCTTCCTTATCTCAACTCAAAAAGGCACTTTTAAACCTTTTTTTTCTTTCTTTCTATCTCCACAGCCCATGGCAGAGGAGAGGGGGCAGGGAGCAGCAGCGTGGAAACGTGGCTCGGCCACCCCGCAGCCCCTGCCGCAGCTTTTACCAAACCAACACATTTTTTGGTGCCCAACCTGGGGCGAAAGAGTTGAGATAAGGACAGAATCTGTTCAAAGCATGTTAAAATAACTCCTGTTAGATGCGATATTCTGTTTATATATTTTGTTTGAAATCAGAGCATGTTCACGATGCTGGCCAGCCTGTTTGCCTGGTGGTCCTGTATTAATCCCTACATCCACTGTGTGTTCCCTATAACTATGTTCATTTTGTGTAGGAAATGTGTGAAGGGGCTCATTGTGCTATACTGGATGCTGACGGCTTATGATATGACTGTGTCACTGATGGGGGGGGTGAACTGGTACCTGCATGTGGCTTGGGTGTTTGTTAGTGGTCTCACCCCATCTATGGGTGAGACAGGGGAGAGGACTTTTCAGCTTTTGATGATTTTACCTATCCATGGAACGTCCAGGCCAGCATGCTCTCACTGCTGTGTTTGCTAAATGTCTGCCATGTCCTTTTTAAGGTTATGTGGTTCTTATCCAATGTCCTCATCCCGAGACCTTTCCCCAAGGCCTGATAGTTATGAGTGGCAGGGTGTGTGGGAGAGCATGGGCAAGTGCTTGGGCCAGTGGTCACCCCCAATGTTTTGGAATTTCA
Organism: Eurystomus glaucurus suahelicus; assembly: GCA_032159205.1. NCBI lineage: Eukaryota > Metazoa > Chordata > Aves > Coraciiformes > Coraciidae > Eurystomus > Eurystomus glaucurus. The sequence continues at coordinate 19,183 of JAVFHW010072601.1, forward strand.
CTCCTGAGCAAGTACAAAATCCTGATAAATTAGTAAGGTACTTAGAGAGGGTGTGTTGTCAACTCGGCAACTCCTGGGAAACACAAATCACTGCAATGTGTTGGGGTCTTGCCCATGCCTACCGTATCCTGCTCAGCACTATCCAGTGCCCTCAAATGGAAGAAGAGCTCTCTGAACCTGATAACAAACCGACTGATAGTGCAGCTGAGCCAGAGAAACAGCCTGTGCCAGTATCAGTTGTCCCTGTACAGAAAAAGAAATATACCAAGAAATCGGTTCATGTAGTGAGGGATGAGGATGAACCAGGGTCATCACGAGAACAGGAGGAAGAGCCAGAGGTGGTCACCCAATCCCTGTCTTTGAGTGAACTGCGAGATGTACGGAAGGACTATGGCCGTCTCCCAGGTGAGCGGCTTATCACTTGGCTGCTCCGATGCTGGGATAGTGGGGCTGGTGCTTTGGAGCTAGAAGGGAAAGAGGACAAGTAGCTGGGATCCTTGTCTAGGGAAGCAGGCATTGACAAGGGAATTGGGAAGCAGGCACAGACCCTCAGTCTTTGGAGGCGACTCCTGTCGAGTGTAAGGGAAAGGTACCCCTTCAAGGAGGATATCACTTGTCAGCTAAGCAAGTGGACCACCATGGAGAAAGGTATTCAGCACCTGAGGGAATTAGCTGTACTGGACATGATCTATGGTGATCTGACTGATGAGCACTCACACATGGATCCAGTCCAGGCTCAAAGCACACCACCTATGTGGTGGAAATTCCTGCAAAGTGCACCACCATCGTATGCCAATTCATTGGCAGTAGTGTCCTGGAGAGAGAGCCAGGGACAAATGGTGGATGAGGTGCCTGGCCATCTCTGCCAGTACGAAGGAAGCATCTCCTGTTCTCTAAATGCCTATGTTTCAACTGTCAAGGACTTGGCTAGAGAGGTCCTGCAGATCAAAGAGAACATGTCCCACTCCCCACCTGTATGAGCCCATGTCTCAGCTATTAGGAGCAGATGCTTCCCTGTTCAAGAGAGAGACTATGGAAGGTACACACCGTGAGGCAACCTATGGTTTTACCTGCATGACCATGGAGAAGACATGAAAAGGTGGGATGGAAAGCCCACTTCAACTCTCGCTGCACGGGTGCGTGAGTTGCAAGGGAAGATGATGGTGAAAGGGGAATCCTCCAAGAGAAATGTAGCCCCAGTCTCCAGTGGAAAACCTCCCAGACAGAAGAGGAGAGCTGATCTGGCATCTGACCTTCTCGAGGGGACCTCTGAGTTGTTCTTATATGAGGTCAGTGACTCCGATCAGGATTAGAGGGGCCCTGCCTCCGGCCAGGTGGAGGGGGGAGATAACCGGATTTACTGGACTGTGTGGATCTGATGGCCTGGCATGTCAGAGCCACAAGAATACAAGGCTTTAGTAGATACTGGTGCACAGTGCACCCTGATGCCATCAACCTATGGAGGGGGCAAACCCATCTGCATCTCTGGGGTGACAGGGGGGTCCCAACAGCTGGCACTGCTGGAAGCCGAGATAAGTCTAATGGGGAAGAACTGGCATAAACACCCCGTTGTGACTGGCCCAGACACCCCATGCATTCTGGGAATAGACTATCTCAAGAGGGGCTATTTCAAGGACCCGAAAGGCTACTGATGGGCCTTTGATATAGCTGCCTTGGAGAAAACTGAGCAGTTGTCCACTTTGCCCGGTCTCTCAGAGAACCCTTCGGTGGTGGGGTTACTGAGGGTTGAGGATCAGCGGGTGCCAATTGCCACCAAGACGGTGCACCGGCGGCAGTACCGCACCAACCGAGACTCTCTCATTCCCATCCAGCAGCTGATTTGCCAGCTAGAGAACCAGAAGGTGATCAGCAAGACTCATTCGCCCTTCAACAGCCCCATATGGCCAGTTCGGAAAACTAATGGTGAATGGAGACTGACAGTGGACTACTGTGGCCTGAATGAAGTGATGCCAGTGATGAGTGCTGCTGTGTCGGACATGCTAGAGCTCCAATATGAACTAGAATCAAAGGCAGCCAAATGGTACGCCACGATTGATATCGCTAATGCATTCTTCTCCATTCCCATAGCACCAGAGTATAGGCCACAGTTTGCATTCACCTGGAGGGGCATCCAGTACACCTGGAATCAATTGCCCCAGGGGTGGAAACACAGCTCCACCATCTGCCATGGACTAATCCACACTGCACTGGAGAAAGGTGGGGCTCCAGATCACCTGCAGTATATTGATGACATCATCGTGTGGGGGAACACAGCAAAAGAAGTTTTTGAGAAAGGAAGTAAAATAATTGAGATCCTCGTGAAGGCCGGTTCTGCCATAAAGCAAAGTAAGTTTAAGGGACTGGCACGGGAGATCCAATTCTTGGGAGTGAGGTGGCAAGATGGGCATCGTCACATCCCAATGGATGTGATCAACAAAATAGCAGCCATGTCCCCACCAACCAGTAAACAGGACACCCAGACTTTCTTGGGTGCTGTGGGGTTCTGGAGGATGCACATCCCAGACTACAGCCAGATTGTGAGCCTACTCTACCACGTGACCCGAAAGAAGAACGATTTTAAATGGGGCCCTGAGCAACAACAGGCCTTTGAACAGATTAAACAGGAGATTGTGCAAGCAGTAGCCCTTGGGCCAGTCCGGGCAGGACAAGATATAAAGAATGTGCTCTACACCGCAGCCGGGAAGAATGGTCTTACCTGGAGCCTCTGGCAAAGGGCACCTGGGGAGACCCAAGGCCGACCTCTAGGCTTCTGGAGTCGTGGATACAAAGTCTCCGAAGCCAACTACACTCCAACTGAGAAGGAGATATAGGCAGTGTATGAAGGAGTTCAAGCTGCCTCAGAGGTGGTCAGCACTGAAGCACAGCTCCTCCTGGCACCCCAACTGCCGGTGTTGGGCTGGATGGTCAAAGGAAGGGACTCATCCACACACCATGCAGTGGATGCCATGTGGAGTAAGTGGATCACACTAATAACACAATGGGCTCAAATAGGGAACCCCACTCGCCCAGGAATACTGGAGGTGATCACAAACTGGCCAGAGGGCAAAGATTTTGGGATGCCACCACAGAAGAAGGTGACACGAGCTGAGGAGGTCCCACCGTACAATAAGCTGTCGGATGAGGAGAAGCACTATGCCTTGTTTACTGATGGGTCCTGTCACATTGTGGGAAAACATCAACGATGGAAAGCTGCTGTGTGGAGCCCCACACGACGAGTTGCCGAAGCCACTGAGGGACAGGGTGAGTCAAGCCAGTTTGCAGAGGTGAATGTCATCCAGTTTACTCTAGATATTGCTGAGCGAGAAGGGTTGCCGAGGCTTTACCTCTACACTGACTCATGGATGGTGGCAAATGCTCTGTGGGGGTTGTTGCAGCAGTGGAAAGAGAGCAACTGGCAGCATAGAGGGAAACCTATCTGGGCCGCTGGACTATGGCAGGATATCGCGGCTCGGGTGGGAAACCTAGTTGTGAAGGTGCGCCATGTGGATGCTCATGTACCCAAGAGTCGGGCCACTGAAGAACACCAGAACAACCAGCAGGTGGACCAGGCTGCTAAGATTAGGGTGGCTCAGGTGCATTTGGACTGGCAGCGCATGAGACCTCAGGTCACCAAGGAAGGAATGGGACATATAAGTGGGCTCGAGATTGAGGGGTGGATCTGACCATAGAAACCATCACAGAGGTCATACATGAATGTGAAATATGTGCTGCAATCAAGCAAGCCAAGCGAATGAAGCCCCGGTGGTATGGAGGATGATGGTTGAAATACAAATACGGAGAGGCCTGGCATATTGACTACATCACACTGCCACAGACCTGTCAAGGAAAGCACTATGTGCTTACGATGGTGGACGTGACCACTGGGTGGCTGGAACCATATTCAGTTCCCCACGCCACCACCCAGAACACCATCCTGGGGCTGGAGAAGCATGTCCTGTGGTGACACGGCACCCCAGAGAGGATTGAGTCTGACAACAGGACTCATTTCCAAAACAGCCTCATAGAAACCTGGGCAGAAGAGCACGGCATCGAGTGGGTCTACCACATCCCCTACCACGCACCAGCCTCCAGAAAAATTGAAAGGTATAACGGACTGTTGAAGACTACACTGAAGGCGATGGGGAGTGGAACTTTCAAGAACTGGGACACTCATCTGGCAAAGGCCACCTGGTTAGTCAACACCAGGGGGTCTGTCAATCGGGCTGGCCCTGCCCATTCAAAACTTCCACGTACTGTAGACGGGGATAGAGTCCCTGTAATACACATGAGGAATGTTTTGGGAAAAGTGGTCTGGGTCAGTCCTGCCTCAGGCAAAGGCAAACCCATCCATGGCATTGCCTTTGCTCAGGGACCTGGGTACACCTGGTGGGTGATGCAAGAAGTCCGGTGTGTACCTCAGGGGGACTTAATTATTGGGGAAAATGGCCAGTAAACTATATTATATATCTTTTTTGATTGCTTAATGGCTGTGGGGCATGACGTAGATGGTTTGGCCAGGACAGGGTTAATTTTGGTGGAGCCAGGTTACTCTATACCATACTGACATCATGCCCTGGGGCCAGCTCCAGTGAGGGGGCAGTTCCGGGGTCAGTGGTTCTACGCGCACATGTGCTCGGCTCGTCCGTTTTGTCGCGGGGATTGCCTTTTTCTGTGTATTGCTTCTCTCTTGCTATTGTTATTGCCTTTGCAATAGTTTCTTACGTGTTCCTGCATTAAACCTTCCTTATCTCAACTCAAAAAAGGGTTTGAAAACCCTTTTTTTTTTGTTTTCTGACCGTGGCCTGCAGCAGAGAAGGGGGCAGGGAGCAGTGGTGCGGCCACGCAGATCGGCCACCCTGCAGCCCCTGCCACAGCTTTTACCAAACTAACACAATAGTATAGAATAAGGGGTGGATAATGTCCTGGTTCAGCTGGGATAGGGTTAATTTTCACTAGGTGTTGGCAGGGAGCCACAGCTGGCTGAGCTGAATGGAGCTGAGTGGAGCCCAGTGGAGCCACAGACAGGCTATTCAATCCCATGCTGAAGTCATGCCCTGTGACCCAAGGTGCAGGCAGTCTGACTTTCTTTGTTCTTGTGACTGCTTTTGGTGTGCACGGTGGCGGTCTGGCCCTTTGCTTTGTCTTGCTGCAGTCCCGCTGCTCTGGGTCTGTATGCTTTATATCCCTTTTTTGGTACATAGTTATCACTGTTATTGTTACTGTTGTTGTTCTGACTGTTGCTTGTGCATTGCTGTGGTAAATTCTCCTTATTTCTGCCCGCGGGGTGTGTATTTTTACTCCCTTTGCCGTTCCTGTCCAGGGCGGGGGGTGGGGGGGGTGGGGGAGCAGCGGCCACGTGGTTCGAGTCCCAGCAGGGTCTAAACCACCACACTTGCCAAGAAGATACTTCAGATGTTGCAGACATGGTGGAAATTGTAACACAGGAAAGGATCAGAAAATCGTTGGCTAACTTTCCTGGAGAGTTAGGAAACCAGTAAAATAACATGGTGACTGTCAGCAACTCGCATGTCACAGCAGTATCCATTGCAAATGATGTACGCATGGTGCAGCTGCCCCAGTGGCTGGGAGTTTCAGCACTTTCATAATTATATCTGGTAAAAGTCTATCAAATATGGATGGCAACGTTAGTGGGGGATGTTCAGCAGTTGAAAGGTGTTAGTTTAAAGGATTAAGTGTTGTCTTTAATACAAATTCTTGCAATGGTACCTCATTTAATTCAGTTGATCACTTAAGTGGTGTAGCTATGCTGTTACAGTGAGCAATGGATTTCAAAGTACAGACTTTTGATGAAGAGAATAAATCTTGTTATTCTTGTTGTGCACAAAATCAGGGGCAGAACTGGAAATTTGTCAGTATCTCTGGTGCCTAGTCCAGCTGCTTTTACTGCTTTGTAAGCACCTAAGTATGCTGAAGCAGAGCTGAACTGCCAGCTTGTGTGCTCAAATAGCAGTATCAAACCGATACAAACAACCTCAACCCCTTCTACAAAGCTACTTTTTAAAGATTAAGAAATTGAACTTGCTACAGACCTTGAGATTATTTAGGGAGCTGAATTGGTAATTTAAAAGTATTAACATAATTAGTGTATTTACTTAAGCAGTAAACAGAAAGCTAGAAAATGAAGCAACATCAAAATATTTAAGGTTTTGTTTATTTCTTTCTACTGTGGAACATTTTGTAGGAGGAATTTTCCATGAGACAATAACATCTTTCTGTGTGATCGTGCTTTTGTTTTTCCTTCAGTAATAATTTCTAGCTGCTGACTTTTGTTGTTTAGCCCGATTACTCTCTGCCTCAAGGGTTTGTATTAGTGGGTTTCTCAAATCTGTGCAGTAAACATCAGAGTACAAGAGATGATTTCTAGGACCACAGCAGTGTAGCTGGGATCCTGGAGAGTAAATGTTGGCCCATTGGTATTACGCTGGGACTGTTCATCCCCGTCCACACAGTTGAAATTTCATAGTTGTGAAAAAATTCAGATGGTGTTGAAATAGTTTCAAATTATAACTTTTTCAGAATGGATCTGCTGTGGCTGGCAGTGTTGCAAGTGCAGTAAGTTCACATCCAGAAGCCCATCAGTATTCATTCTGTCTTCTGTACCAAACAAACCAAAGGTGCACAGCCTCCCACCATAGAAAGAATAATCACTGCTAGCTGGTTCAGACTCTACAGGAGCTCTAGAACCTCTATCACTGAAAAGGTATTTTGCAAGCTAAAGATTGTTAGAAACAGAAATCTCTTCCTTGTAACATCTATACAGGGTTGAGGGATTATATTTTACGTTTTAAAATCAAAGACAGATATTTAATTTGCAAATTTTTAAGATGGACACAGTGAACCCTTGTGCACAAGTAAATTAATCGGGTGCTTATGAGTAAGATGATAAGCCTATCTAGGGCACTAGTGGTTAATAAAGTGATTCAGCATTCATTTAGCATTCATTTTTGTGAGGTTTTTTTTGTGCATAAGAGCTGAGTGAATGTGTTTTGCCCAAGTGGAATGTGGAAAAACTCATGGTTTTGTGCATTTTGTTTCACTGTATCAGTGAGCCCACTAAAAGCAAGAGGAATTGCCCAAAATAAGGTTATAGGACTGTGCTACAGATGTAGCTTTTTAAGTCCTTGGGCCCACAAGTCTTGTTGGATGGTCTGGTGTTGTCTTCTGGTATGATGCCACAATAAAATAACTTGCTTCTATGTATTTCAGGCATGCTCAAGTATTGTGGGGTTGGATTGAAATCCTTTATAAAGCTTCCAGTTCTGCAGGGACTTACACTGGTGAGAACTGTAAGCTCACAGCTTTTGTAACTCTAATCTTGTTTGTTGAAAGGTGGCATGCTGATAGTTTCATTTCACATTAATTATCTGTGAAGATGGATTTTAGCTTCTGAATTTTGGTCATCAGGTAGCATAACCGACAATGCAATATGCAGAAAAAAATCTTCTAATTGAATGTGCTTCAGGTCATCTTTAGCTCTAAAGCTGTATTTATCTCCATAAGAAAGTTTTAACTTGACCTAAGGAAAAAAGAACAAATCAATAAATCCAATGAGAGTTCCCAATGTAGCACTGATGTAAAATATGATTTATTAAATCTGTAATAACAAAAACCTGTTATATATTGCTGCCTCTGGGGGAATGTAACAGCTGAATAGTTAAACAAAACTTGATTTAAATGTTTTGTGTTTTGGCTCCACCATAGACTAAGGATGATATTGAAATTGATATTGAATTGAAATATCCAAGCAGTAACTTTTATGGATTTTTTTTATATATGCATCTATATATGTGTATGTGTATATATTTAAATATGAGATATATTTTAGTGCCCATATGTAAGTATATATATGTATACAAGTATGTATTCAGTGCTCCCTTTATACTTATCACTGGACAATTCCTCAAGGGAAGACCCAGTCTCCTGGATATTCAGGACTTCACTGACTTTGTCTGAGGTACTCTTACCTTCAGCCAAGCCCTTCCATTTGTGTTTAGCCCTTAGCAGTGAATAAAAGACTTTTAATTTGCCTAATTGCTTTTGACTTCTGAGAACTAGATCATCTTGCAACATTTCTCCTTAAATAGGGAGAAATTATGTTCATTTTCCCCCGCTAGAGACTTATCCTTCCTCCTTGTCCAGGTTGGTCATTCTGGAAGAATTTCTTCTTGAGCCTGAAATGGCAATACTGGAGAGCTACATCATACGAGCTCCTCCCAATATACTGACCATTAGCAGTTGGATGGGGAGAGTAATCTAGTTTTGCAGGTCTGGGGAAAAGGTGGTAAAAAGTGCCTGTAAGAAGCCGTTAAATGTCCTTATGAGAACTTCATTTGAGGAAAGAGCAACCTTCATGCAGAAACTTTTGTTAAAAAGGCAGATGCATGGAAGAAAGAGAGACTTTTTTTGCTCTGGCTTTTGAAGGTCTGGGTATGTCTGAAAGAGAGTCAAGGGGCAGATAAGCTGAGAAACTGGGAAACACAAGGGTGGAGATCTGGAGGAAACATCTCCAGACAAGGGCACTCTCTTGCATTTTCACTTTAGTTCTTGAGTGACTGGCCTGCCTAGGACTATAAAATATAATGAATATGAGAACTGAAAAGCAAAACAACACAGAAGACATTTTAGAAGGCGCTGGCTGTTGGCCTACACGAAACAAAGCAAGGGTTGATCAATGGGAGAAAATTACAGACCCTTGTCCCAGAGTCTGGGAAGAGTGGCATGCAAATGGACATTTCAGCAAGATGGAACTAAATGCTCCATGTCATAGAGAATTACTTGTTTTGGGGCTCAATAAATATGGTATGTTGGTGTTCTGGCTCAGAATAGCCTATCTCCAGGCATCTTATGTTATCAGAAATAATAGAAATTAGTATGCTTTTCGATGGAAAGTTGTGTAGGAATTTACTGATACATCTATATGCTTTGAACCAAGTTTTGAAATGGTTCAGTAAATGGTATTTCAGTGTTAATTTAGAAGGCTACAGATTTTCCAGAGTGTGCTATGTTCTGTTTAATGCCTGTGTGTTGTATACAATGTTTAAGGTTAAATGCAGTGTTCATGTTAGATTAAATGAGGCATTGAGAGATTGTAAGAAGCTTCAGGAAAACATGTTCCATATGCTTTGCTGGCTGATCTTAAAATGCAGAATATCTGATCACATGGCTTTTACATACAGTTTGTCTGGTTTTGAACCTAAGGACTGAAATGTTTGCAGCTTCCTAAGCTGTTTCCATGAATTTATCAGCACTGGGCGTGTTCTTGATGTCTAAGCAGACAAAGACTCTGCGTGGATATTCTTGTGCAGCTTTAGCCCTTACTCTCTGCAGTTCAATGGCTTTCAGAAAGGGTATATTTATTTAGAGCCCCAACCAAGGGATCTAAATTCTTAACTAAAACTGAATGGAAACAGTATCATTGGTCTTTCCTTCAGGCTGTAAGTAAGGCAGTCTTATTCTAGATGCTGAAAAAATATTGCCGTCAGGAAGGAAGAGGGAAAGCAATATATTTCACTTGGAAGCTTTCAAGCCTTCTAGGTAGCACAAGACCTTAAACTACTGCACATCTGAATGGAGGTTCATTTCTTCCTCTTAAAAGACTTCAAGAGCTTCAAGTATAGTCATTACAAAGGGATCTAGTTAGCAAAGAAACTAAACAAGGCACTATGTTCCTACACACTGTTGTTTGTGAGGCTCTGAAAGATTGCTGGGAGGAACTGTTGCAGAGTAGCCATAACTGGTCGATAAAGTGGCTAATGTCTGCGGTCATGAGATCTGCATTCCATCAGGCCCAAATCATTCGTTTGACAATTTCTTTTTTGCTTCTAACAACATGGGAATTGCAGCAACTACTTCACATAAGAACTGAGAACATCTACTAAATCATTTCTGAGGTCTCCGGTAAATATAAACTCAGTTTATTTTACCTCTGTGGGTGACTGATCCTCAGAGCCTCCCTACATGCTGATCCTGAGCACCAAGTAGAGTAAAAGACATATACATGGAATAGCTGTACAAAGAGATGGTAAGTGTAATTCCAGAAAAGCTGGATTGGAGTGCAATCTCTGGAAATGGCTGGTACCCACAGTTTGTTGCAGAAGCATCTAATCCTGGATTTTATGAAATTTTTGCAGATAGATCAAATGGATTAGGCTGAATGTGTGTATAAGAAGAGGTTGTTGAACACACAGTAGGAGCAGAGCCATATTTCTAAACTGTTGGTGGGGATTTTTGGAGCATTTTATTTGCCAAATTCTGGGCCACTGCTGAGTTTTAAGAATATCTTCAAAGAACAGCAATGCAACTTTACAAAGATAAATGTTACTTTTAGACTTCCTTGGAAGAAAAGCTGAATAAGAAACCTGCAGTGAAATAATGACTTGTTCTCTTCACTATTCTCGTCTGCTCTTTGTCATGTATCTTCTTTTTTTCCTGTCTTAATGTCCCACTTACACAATGTGCTGCAAGGCTAGTACCCTAGCAGCAAATGAATGGAATGAGTAGGCAGAAGCTCGACTTTTCTGGATAGTTTTCATCTTACAACCTACTGGCACTTGGCAGCTTGGGTTCTCCAAACTCATGAAAACAATGGCAGTTGCATTTTCTTATCTATTTTTACTGAAATGCTATTTTAGTTCTCTAACTTATTGTCAGTGCCATGTATGCCTAGGTCACGGGGCTGCCAAACGGTGCCTTCTCTATTTTACATACTGCCAGACTTGTTACAGTGAGTCAGTAAATAACATTTTCTCCTATTAGCTAAACAAGCTTTTGAGGACTTGTAATTCTGTTGAGGTTGGTGTGAAAGTAAGGTGTTGCATAAGTAATTCTGGAGTAAGGACAACTATTTTAAGTAATAAGAACTAAACATCAGCACTATGTAGTGCTTATCATTTGGGTTTATCTGAGTAAAAGAATAATTTAATAGAACCTAAATCCAAAATATTCTGTAGAAAATCTGGTGAAGTCTGACTTTCTGGTGCTTGTCCTTGTAAATGACGAAAGGTGAAACATGCATTCTGCTATTCTTGATAGTTGGTCTGATGACAGAGGTGGTTAGCTATTGCCTTGCTGTATTTTCCCAATGGTGTGAGTTGTCACTAGTACTGTTTTGGGTTGTGTTTTTTTTGGTCTCTTTTCCATAAAATTCTTTCACATTTAGTTTTCATTAATCTAGTGGTTTCTGGAATAGTTTGGGGGATCTGAACTTGCAGGTTGGAAACATTTTGATGCAGTTTCATAACCTGTTAGAATTCTGACCAAGTGAACAACTTACATTTTGTAAGTATTTTCGAGCTACTGTGAATTATCCTAGACTATTAAGATTTTTGTGTGTTTGCTTCTAATTGGCTTTGTAACTTAAAATAATTTATTATCTTGTCACTGTAATCTTCAGAAAGATGTGTTCTCTTCTGTCAGTTATCTTGGAAGTTTTCTTGGCTTTGGTTTTCACGTATTTATTGATTATAATTGCAAGATGTTTTACATCTTGGACTTCTTCAAGTTATCTCTGAAAATACATGGTTTCTCCCAGCTTCTGGAGTGTCATTTCAAAATGCACAGCAGGTAATAATTACTGCATATTGAACACTATCATGCAGTGTGTGTTTCCCACCCCAGTAAGTCATAACTGGTTAGATGGCAAGCCCTGGAGAATTTCTCAATTATTTCTGTGAAGTTCTAAACATCAATAATATGAACAGAATTAATGACTTATTTCTGCTCCTGAATATTTAAGAAACTGCCCTCTTGTGACTTACAAGACCTTGCTCTGATAACTGGAATTGAAATGTATTCAATACAGAGTTATTCTTTTCAATCCTGAGTTTACGCTTTCATAAGTTCTGTTTTTCTGTTATTCCTCTTCTGGATCAGGGCAATTAATTGCAAAATCATATGTTTGATTTCCCTAGGAGGAAGTCTGAAACATCTGCTTGGGAGTCCGTGAGCATCACTGTGGCTAATGCTAGCTGTGGTCTTCTCTGGCTTCAGTCCATGAAATGCTTCAGCACCTTCAGCCTCATGAAAAAGAGAATGTCTTGTTCACTCATAGGATGATCTGAAGGGAGAACAAATAATTAATTTTCTCTTTTTAATTTTTTCTGATGCTGATATGTCCCTTCAAGATCTAAAAGAGTGAACAAACAGTGCTGTATCAAAAGTGGCAGATTATAGTAAATTAGATGCTCTCTAAATACCAATGAAGAAATTCAAAGGTGTCTAGAAAAATTCCAAATCCAGCCAAAAAACTACTTTGAGATTAATTCCATGAAAGGACAAATAATGAATTGACAGCTTGTAATCCAAGATAAATAAATCAGAACTGAGAGGAGGAAGGCTAGTTAAGTTCTAGGACATATAGGGATAATAAAGGACTAACAAGTAGGCATGACTACACGGCATGATGAGGCAACAGAAATGACAGCTATAAAGACGTGTCGGTGCTGAGCCCTGGAAGAAAGTAGCAGCAAAACACTGCCTTATGTGATAGCAAGAGTGGATCTGGAATAGCAGTTTCGTTTTGGGGAGCAATATTAGAAAAGCATTGGGGAAGAGATGGGAGTTAGGAGGAGTTGCGATGACTCTGGGACAGAGGCATTTCTGCAGGTGGTAGGTGTAGCTGTACGAGCAGATAATGGCACGGCCAAGGGAAGTTCCTTAAACAGAGAGGAAAAATCAGAGTAGATGAGGTAAAAACTATATGACAAAAAAAAAAAAATCAACAAAAATGAAGCTATTGGTCACAAGGCATTTTAACTTTTAGCAGTCCCTTCAGAAGGTGTGAGGCTGGAACTTCTGCTTCCTGCATTGATACTCAGCTTTGGAAAGCATGTTAAGGTACTCCATCTAGATTCTTAATTTGGGAGTGGTATTGGCTGGATGTCTTCATGGGTCTCTCCAGTCACAGCCAGTAGATCATATAAAAGTCAAGAAAGGAACAAGTGTTAAGAACTGTGGCAATGTGATATAATTCACTGTTACCATAGATACCTGTGACAGTACATAAGCATTAAATTGGTATGGCTTAGCTCTGTGTGAAAAGCTGCTGTGGCTTGATTTCCTCTTCATGCAAACAGCTTGGAATAGTTGGAAATTATTATAATAACCTGTTATCCTTATAGTTTATCACTACAGGCATCTAATGAAATTAAGGATTGTAGTGGGAAGCAAAATCCCAGAAGACAGAGGGCATTTGTGTACTGAAACTAAAAATCAGATTTGCCAGACACATGCAAGCAAAAAACTAAGGGAGACAGGCTTGCATTCCTGAAATTACCCATATTTTACCTTGTATGACAGACAAGTCCCTTATTTCTCTGAGCCATCATTATCTTGTTGATGTGGAACTTTTTTGGTAAATTGTTTTGAAATTACCTAATGAAGGATAGTAGATGAGAGATGATCTCTGTCAGGAAATGTGTGTTTTAGCCTTCAGTAGGTGAGAGGTGTGAAGGGAAGGTTTACAGCAGTGCTATGAATATATTCAGGATTTGTGTAGCTGATCTTTTATTAGTGGAACTGGTAGAATAGGAATTGTTTTGATTGCAGTCATTTCTATGGTACTTACAGAAACACTGCTACAGGGTTAAGAAAGGGAAATGAAAATTGTGGTTTACTGTGGTGAATACAAGGCAGGGGTAAGAGGTGAGAGGCAGGAACAGGTTAAATAAACAACACTTCTTGATGTAGAAGAGAAGCACATTAGCCCAGAGTTGTGGATCTGAGGGACTTCCATAAACAAGTCATATTTTTGCTCATCATCACAGCCTAGAAAAAAAAGAAACAAAACTGTAGGAATTAGGAGAGAATACAGCTTTCTGCATTTATCAGTTTGGTCCCTGATAGTGCAGGGAAACTGATCTTACCTTTCATGCATGATCAATTTTCATCATATGTTCTATTTTTTGCCCCAACTACTATTTTTGCAAGACTGTTCCTGCTGTGATGGCTAGAAGTTTTCTTCTGGTTTTATTGGTTACCAGTAGACACTCTGGCTCTCTGTAAGATTACTGAAACTGCAGTTGAAGAGAGGAAGATAGGTTCCTTCTTGGCTGGATGCTCAACCTCCTTGCTTGCAATACACACTATCTTTGATTTTTTTCATGCCTTCCACATCTGATGTGGACTATGTTTACAATACAAACTCAGACCATGATCATGGTGGCTGCATCCCTCCCTGGATCCCCAAGGACTGCTGTCTTGGAAATTGACTGTATCTGTTCCTTGCCTTCAGAGGATAAACATTTTGTGGTGGAAATGATCTCAGTGGGGAAGACCAGACCCTGGTAACTTGGTGCAGTTTCCTTGAAAAGGACGTATATGCCCTATGAGGCTTTCCTTACTTTAGTGCAAATATTCTTGGGATTTTGTATTAGGTAGCTGTTCTACTAATGTCGACACTGGTCAAAGGTGTAAAACCCAGGCAGTGATTTCCCTTTACGCTCTCTTAAGATTTTCAGTTATTGGAGGATACTGAAAAACTTGGGACAGATGTTACAAACAGCGAAATTATTTTTCCTGACCTGAAGGAAAACTTATTTGTAGAAAGAAAAACAGAGTTGTGAACAGTGATGGATGACCTTAAGGCAGCATGCTGCCCATAAGCCAGTGGTTACAACAGTTCTCTACTTGTGATTTCTCGTATTTGTGGTTTTTGGGTGTTTCTTACATCAGAACACTTTAGTGCCAAGCACCAGTGAAGGTGCCTAATTCACTGCTTCATCCAAAATGTGTATGACAGTTAAGAAAAAAACCCAAAACATCAACCAAGTCTTCCATATGGAAATATGATACCTCTTTTCATAAAACCAGTCTGTTGAAAAGCGCTTCCCTGTAGGGCAGAGAAGCTGCCAGTTTTCAGGACCAGTTAGTTATTTTTTGTTATCATTCAATATGGTATGTTGAGCTCTGTAAATTTATAGTCTTGGTGTGTAACACTGAGCTTACTGTATATTTTAATAGCATAAGCTATAACTTTTAGTGTTTGGAAGTCAGAGACTTCAGAACTATCTTCAAGGTTATATGGGTTTTTTCCTTCAGCAGCCTAAATTATTTTGCCAATTGTGGTTTGTGGGTGGAGCTTCAGTCCTTTTGTGAAGGTAAGTGTTGTACTTGGCTGCAGACTGATCAGTTGCTTGCTGTGTCAAGGTGAGTACTTCTGATACTGGATATAAAATGTTTTGGGATGAGATGGCATGGTTGATCTTCCTATAGAACCTCAGAAGGAGGCGTAGATGTTGCAAAAATGGGCTCTAGGATTTCAAGTGCTTTTTAACCCTTTGAAGACTTTGATGCTGTGGGAATACTGTGTGAGCAAAAGCAACATGCTGGACAGAAGGTCACTCTACAGTCAGAGCATAATCAGTTATGCCAGAAAGTTTTGTACAGAAATCTAAGTCCAGATATTAACTTGGATTATTCCAAAACTTACATTAGCCTGGACACTGCAAGAGGGATTGCTGGTGACATCCTGGCAAAACCTACACTGATTTCAGAAGACAGTTTTGCTAGGCTTGTGTATGCCACCTGCATTCAGAGCTGTTTCAGGCTAGGGCTCGGCAGATTTCAGAGGCAAAAGGAGCTCATGAACCTCTCTGCAGCCTGTGACAGAAATCCTGCTGAAACTTGAACTGAATGCGGTGTTACTGAGTCAGTGAAAAGAATTCACTAAGAGTTGTTCTTTCCCCTACATGACTCAAGGACTGGCTCAGGATGTGGCTTTGCCTTGTGCAAGCCTTGAAGCAATGTCTCATAGAGATGTTGGAGTAATTGGATTCCGCAGTGTTTCCCCTATTGCTGGCAGGCTCGATGAGGCTGATGCCCAGGTTGATGTTGTCCAGTGTCTGAGTTTTCACCCTCCCTGTGGGTTGTGCCAGTTAGTGCTGGACTCACCTGAATTGCAGGGCCAGGCCTCTCTGACGGGTGATGTTTCTGAGATAAGGGTCAATGTAAAATATCCAAAAGCAATGATAAACAAGAGGCGCAGCTTTCCACAATGCACTTTGGTGACATAATGCTGAATATAGGTTGATTGTGGCATGGGAGGGACCTAAAGGTACAAGGCTTGGGGAGGTTGTGACACAGCAGCTTCCTGGGCCAGAGAGAGCACCAGGGTTGGTGTGGAAATATCTGGACTCAACCCAGGCCAAAAGTGCTGCCATGTGTTGCCTCCAAGATAGGAGTCCTTGGCTTATCAGTGGAGGGAGCCTGACTGCACATGTGTGGTTTTGAATAGCCAGGTGTGTTGGTTCAGTAAGAGCTGCGGGGTAGCCGAGCCACGTGGCCGGCCGCTTCTCCCCGCCCCCTCCCCTCTGCCGCGGGCCGCAGATAGGGAAGGAAAAAAAAAAGGTTTAAAAGTGCCTTTTTGATTTGAGATAAGGAAGGTTTAATATATATACATACATAAAAGAAAATAACATATAATGGGAACTTTGCAGTTAACAAGAACAATATTAACAGTAAGAAAAGAGCAATACAAAAAAACAATACCAGAGAACAACAGCAAGGGACTGAACCCGAGCGAAGTCCAAAGCGAACTGAACTACAACTGAACTGCCCCCAATGGAACTGGCCCCTCCCTGGAGCTGGCCCCGGGGCATGACGTCACCATGGTATAGAATTACCTGGCTCCACACAAAACTAACCCTGTCCTGGCCAAACCAGGACATTATCCACCCCTTATTCTATACCATCTATGTCATGTCCCGCAGCTATTTAGCAATCAAAAAGAAATAGAATAGAGTTTACTGGCCATTTTCCCCCAAAATTAAGTCCCCCTGAAGCACACACCGGACTTCTCCATCCTCTTGCATCACCCACCAGGTGCACCCAGGTCCCTGGGCAAAGGCAATCCCATGGATGGGTTTGCCTTTGCCTGAGGCAGGACTGACCCAGACCATTTTTCCTAAAACATTCCTCATGTGTATTACAGGGACTCTATCCCCATCCACAGCACGTGGAAGCTTTGAATGGGAGGACCAGCCCGATTGACAGACCCCCTGGTGTTGACTAACCAGGTGGCCTTTGCCAGATGAGTGTCCCAGTTCTTGAAAGTTCCGCCCCCCATCACCTTCAGCGTGGTCTTCAATAGTCCATTGTACCTTCCAATTTTTCCGGAGGCTGGTGCATGGTAGGGGATGTGGTAGATCCACTCGATGCCGTGCTCTTCTGCCCAGGTGTCTATGAGGTTGTTCCGGAAATGAGTCCCCTTGTCAGACTCTATCCTCTCTGGGGTGCCATGTTGCCACAGGACTTGGTTTTCCAGGCTCAGGATGGTGTTCCGGGCGGTGGTGTGGGGTACTGAATATGTTTCCAATCACCCAGTGGTCGCTTCCACCATCGTAAGCACATAGTGCTTGCCTTGATGGGTCTGTGGCAGTGTGATGTAGTCAATCTGCCAGGCCTCTCCGTATTTATATTTCAACCATCATCCTCCGTACCACTGGGGCTTCATTCGTTTGGCTTGCTTGATTGCAGCACATATTTCACATTCATGTATGACCTCTGTGATGGCATCTATGGTCAGATCCACCCCTCGATCTCGAGCCCATTTATATGTCCCATCCCTTCCTTGGTGACCTGAGGTCTCATGGGCCCACCAGGCAAGAAATAATTCACCCTTGTGCTCCCAGTCCAAATGCACCTGAGCCACCCTAATCTTAGCAGCCTGGTCCACCTGCTGGTTGTTCTGATGTTCTTCAGTGGCCCGACTCTTGGGTACATGAGCATCCACGTGGCGTACCTTCACAGCTAGGTTCTCCACCCGAGCCACAATATCCTGCCATACTCCAGCGGCCCAGATGGGTTTCCCTCTATGCTGCCAGTTGCTCTCTTTCCACTGCTGCAACAACCCCCACAGATCATTTGCCACCATCCGTGAGTCAGTGTAGAGGTAAAGCCTCGGCCACCCTTCTCGCTCAGCAATATCTAGAGTAAACTGGATGACTTTCACCTCTGCAAACTGGCTTGACTCACCCTGTCCCTCAGTGGCTTCGGCAACTCGTCGTGTGTGGCTCCACACAGCAGCTTTGCATCGTTGATCTTTTCCCACAATGCGGCAAGACCCATCAGTAAACAAGGCATAGTGCTTCTCCTCATCTGGCAGCTTGGTATATGGTGGGGCCTCCTCAGCTCGTGTCACCTTCTTCTGTGGTGGCATTCCAAAATCTTTGCCCTCTGGCCACTTTGTGATCACCTCCAGTATTCCTGGGCGAGTGGGGTTCCCTATCCGAGCCCGTTGTGTTATTAGTGCGAC
>JAVFHW010072606.1:0-32918 GCA_032159205.1 Eurystomus glaucurus suahelicus
GGGAACCGAGAGCCGGCTTCTTGCCCTCTGAGCGCTGGGTTTTTGTCTTGCGTGGTGCGCGGCGGCCGAGCCGCGGTGGGGGCTGGAGGGCGGGCTGTGCTCGGCTTCTCTGCAGCTCCCTGCTGCTGCCTCCGCCGGCTGCAGCACCTCAGCCTCCTGCGAGCCCAGCCGGTGCCCGGAGCTGTAGCCCGGCACGTTCTGTGTTTAGAAGAATCCAGCAGGAAAGCTCGCTCGGCTCAGTGTGACTGTGGTTGTTGGAGGATTGTCTCTGTGCGCGCGTTTCTGTCCTGAGTCTGAGGGAGATGCTTCCGTGGATTTGATGGAAAGACGCCGTGTTCTTCTTCTAGGCAAGACATCTGTATATTTGTGACTTCCACAAAAACTTAATTCAGAGCGTGAGAAATAGAAGAAAGAGGAAAGGCAGCGATGATGATGGTGACTCACCAGTACAAGACATCGACACTCCAGAGGTAGCTAAAGACTTGGGAGGGGGGGGTTCTCTTGTTGTGTTAAGCTTGTTCTTAATGACTGCACAGCCTGCACAGGTGCTGCTTTCCTACCCTTGCAGGTCCGCTTGTTTTGGGGCGTGTGGGGAAAGCGAAGACTCATGATTGACTCAGTTCTTAACATAACAAAAGCTAACTGATATTTTTTTTGGTGTATTTTCTGTGTTAATTGTGCAGAGTGGAATGAACAAGACTCTAGTTTATTTTTAAGTGTCCCCTAGTTCTCTCAGAAAACTGGTATTTGCAACTTACTCCTTAGTGCTTCCTCTCCAGCATCCTGCTAGAAGAGGTGCTTTGCTACAGATCAGCAAAATCTATCTTCTGAAGGAGTTGACAACTTGAAGGGAATTGCACATAGGACTTGGGAGATAAGAGTGCTTCACTGCCCCGTCCCTCCAATCCTTTCCTCTGTGCTAAATGTGTTGCAGATGGCTCATACAGTTGCTCCATTGCCTTAGCCACAGTGAACACAGAAAGTTGAACAATGGTAACTCTTTGGTTTTTACCCCTTATTGAAGGAAGAGATGTTCAGGGGCCCGTGGTAGGAAAGAGTGAAGAAGGATGGTGTTTTTCTTGCCTGTTTTCTCCAGTGGAGGCCAGTGAAACCTCACCTGTTATGAAAGTGAACTACAGTTCTCAAACCTTTTGCATAGCATAGTGGTATTGAGAGAGAGCAACCAAGGCTCTCTTTCCTACATGTACTCTGGGTTATTTCTGCTACAGCCTGGCTTAGCAGGTGCTGTCCAGTGTGTTAGTTTTGAGTAGAGGCTGTCATGCCTACCTAGTCCCTTCTGAGAGGGATTTTTAAGATATTCTTCAGAAACTGCTCTATAAGTGTTAATTTAATGGCATCCTTATGGTGAGCATCTGAAGAGATCAGCAATGTAAGCAATGAAACTTTGTGTGAGAATCCCTGCCTAAAGGCACGTGGCTCCATGTGAAGGCTGAGAGGATCGTTTAAGAGGATTTTAGGGGATTGGGAGTATTGATGCTGGGCTGTGTTGTTTGTAAAATATGTGGGGTTGCTTCTTATAAAACTAGCGTTCTCTGTGGCTTCAGGTAGCTCTCTGGCACAGTAGTAATCACAGCTCTCCAGCAAACCTGTTTTGTTTTCTCATGCAAGAATTATAAAACACATCACAACCAATGGATATCTCTAGAACAAGAAAGCAAGTTGTTTTTGTAAGTGGTAGGACTGCAGGAAAGAAAACTGCCTGGGAGGTATTTTCCAGGAGTTTCATCTGGCTGTTCGGACAATGGCTGTGTGTTCATCTCGTGTGATTACGGTATGCCTCAGATACACACTGGCTCTCAGCCTTCTTTATTTTCCGTTCCAGTTTACTAAGGAAGAAAAAAAAAAATCCGTCTGAATACTTGCAAGGCCCTTCTGTTTCCATCTCGGTCATGACCATCGTTACCTGTTAGAAGCGATTCCCATCGGAGAGGAAGAGCCTACCACAGTACTGTTAGCTTCAGGGACTTAGGGGAAAGCTGCTGTTCCTCCTCTGCATGACGCTCTAGGATGCGGGCTCCCTGTTGTGACTTGGAATGTGGAATTTGTACCATGTAAACTTTAGAATACCAAAGGATACCCTTCCTCTATTGTGCGAGGCAGCATCGTAGCAAGTTTGGCCTTAGTCAGTGAATGCCTTAACCACTCTCTAATGCAGTGAGTTTGGAGAATACTATTGTAATTGCAAGTGATCTAGCAGAAATTCTCATTCAGCCTGCTTTCTCAGCTTGCTTTCCCACTCAGTCATCTGATTAAGCTCTCCTACGTTGTCAGGGAGGGTAAGCTGTCGCTGGGAGAAGTGACTGTTGATCAGAGTTCATGGGATTTAAAACTGAGGGAGTACTGGGTTAAGGTTGTGTATTTATATCCCTAAGAAGGCCTTGTGCAATTCTCTCAACTGTCAACTCGCACTGAAAAATAGTTTTGGACAGCTATGCCTGTGCACAGAACGCCTGCATTGTGCTTATGTAGCAGCGATATGTTTGGAGAGCAAGAGCAGCTGTTTTCTTCTCTCACCTCAAGCCAAGAAAACCTTGTGCTCTAGACTTTTTCCTGATTCTAATAGATGCTGTCTCACAGTGCAGATGTGCTATGTCTTGCATGTGTCTTGTGTAAAATTTGATGGCCTAAATCACAATACAGGGGCCTCCTTTGAATCAGCGTCTTCGTAGTTGTTACATGGAAGTTGTTACTTGGCTTTCGTGCTATCATGCTTGAACTAGGGAACAAACAAAAAACCCAGAACTGATAAAAGTGAACTAATGAGTTCCAAATATTGTCTACAGCTAAAGGGAGGCAGAGCCATGCTTGGTAACAGGAAAATGCTCTTAAACCGAACTGGACTGTGTTCCTTTCTGCTGGAAGGTGCAGGGTGGAGTTTGCTTTTTGTCAAAATGAGATCTGCTGAGCTGACTGTTTACACTTAGGTGTCTGTGAGATTCCAAAATGTTTTTGAGACGTGAACTGTTTATGACTGAACCCTTTTCATTTACATCAGACTGTTTTCCTCCCCTTTCCCCCTTTTCTTCTAGGTTGATTTATATCAATTACAAGTAAACACACTTCGAAGGTACAAAAGACACTTCAAACTACAGACCAGACCGGGACTTAACAAAGCACAGCTCGTTGAAGTACGTATGAGTGTTTGTTCCAGAACAGAAAATGCAACTTGCTCTGGCATGTGGTTTTCTATACAATGTGATCTTGCATAAAGAGCGTATGTAATCTGGATTATATGAGAACAAAAGGGAACTGCTTATCTAGCTTCCTTCCCTGGCCACAGCTCCTGAGCCAAGTAAGTCAAAAGTAAATGTTCTTTCCACAGGAGGGACTCTTAACATCTGAAAGGAGTGTGTGCTGCTTAAAAATAGTGTTGAGTTGGAACAGTAAGATGTTCTTGCAAGTCCCTGAATATCATAGAATTACATGGCTCCTAGATTTCCGGTCTGCACATCATCCCCACCTTCACCTGAAGTGTCCTGCTGAGAAGAACTAGAAACAGAGGTAGCAGTGGAGTTGTAGCAAGGTTCAGAGTTTGCTTTAAAAAGCTGGTTACTGTGAACATATGTGTTGCTGTGTATGTAAAGTATGGAAACATGAAATACAGGCTTCTATTGATAATTAATTCTATTAATCAAAATCACTGGGATTTTCCTGCAGAAAAATGGAACTTCATGAAGTTAGGGTTTTTCTTATCAGTATTCTAGAAGTGCTGAAGCTGTGTGCAAGTACAGCCGTATGGAAACCTCTTTGTGAGTGTAGTTTTAAAGGAATTCTTCTGTGCTGCAAGATGCAGTTGCAGCATGCTGGTCTACCTATGTGGGAGAACTGATGATCTTCCCTTAACAGGGAGATACTGTTACCATTTTTTCACTTTGTTATACTCTGCTTCAGACATTTTATTGGTCTCTCCCTTCATCTGTGTGGATTAAAGGCAGGGTTCTTAAATGTGTGGGAGATCTCACAGCTGAGCTGTAAAAGAATAGCACCGCTGCTGCCACGATGAGTAAGAATTTAAAATCAGTCTTCTGTTTTCTTATAGGAGCTGAGGTAGAGCTAGCTCTTCAGTTAGCAGGACTGTGATTTGGAAAAGCACAGGCAGTTTTTGTTCTGCAAACAAGCATTTCTAAGGGTCTGCTTTAGGTACATCTCACGAGATATTTGCATTAGCTTATGCTTCTTGTGTGGCTTAACGTGAATAGGCAAAGCTTCTGTCACCAGCTTCTGTCATGTGCTTTGTTAGACCTGCAGGTATTTGTGAGCCATAGCTGCAGACTTCCTTAGTTTACAGTGCACGTGATTGCTTGTAACCTGTCCTAATGTGCAATAGATACTCCTCCAGCTGTTACTTAGAAGTTCGCTTTCAAGGACTTTCATTAAGCTGTTTCTCTGAATTTGAGGGTGGGATTTGGAAAGTTTTCTAACTTGCTAATTATGCTAAACATATTTATACTCTGTAGTAGTTAAATGAACAGCTCAATTTTTCTCACTTCCTCTTGCTAATTTTAATCTACCAAAGTATTCTGCAAAAAGCCAGGGAATGGGCTTGAGCAGGTACAATATTTTGAGTGCTTTCTTTTAAACTTGATGTTAATTTTGATGAAGGAAAGAATTCCAGAATGACAGAAGTGGCTTGAGAACTGTTCAGAGACTGTCCTGTTTTAGTGGTTACAGCATTGTATAGCTCTATCATTATCATTGATAGCTCTGTTTTGAAGAGCTGAATGTTCAGTTAGAATTCTTGAAGATCCTTGCATTGTCTTAGATGTTTCTATATGTGACTTGATACAGATACACATCCACCTCCGACCCAAGTAATGAACAGTAGCCTCTCATTTCTATGCTGTTACTTTGTTGATATTCTATAGTCATTACAAGCTTAGACCGCACAGGTGGAATGATAACCCTATGCTTGTTTTGAGCACTGTTCTCCCCACCCCCAATAATTTTCTAGACTTTTAACTTAGGAAATACAGGTGCAAACTGCTATATTTGGTTCATGTTTCTCAGTAAAATGGTTCATGTTCTACCATTTTCTGACCATTAATGACTTTTTGAAGAGAGGTAGGTTTTAGTTTTGGGGTTTTTTTAAGCTTCTTGATCAAGCTTTTAAGCATTGTTTAATGTAGTCAATTTAAATCTGAACACTGAGTTTCTGCATGTAAGAGTTATTTAATTTTGTTGCATTCTTCCTTTACAGATAATTGGCTGCCATTTTAGGACAATTCCAGTGAATGAAAAGGACACCTTAACATATTTCATCTACTCGGTGAAGAATGACAAGAACAAACCAGATCTAAAGATGGATAGTGGGGTTCATTAGACGGAAAAGGTTGGGACTGAGACTCAGGCTGCAAATCAAAAGACTGAGGGTTTTTGTTGATATGCAAAAGCTTTCTTTGTAACTTTTTTTCCCAGAGAGTTTCTCTCTTTTATTTTTCATAACCTTGCTGATTTGTTTGAAAACCATCTCTTATGAAACAAACTTCCTCAGCAAAAGTATTTTAAATAAATATCACTGATATTGTTGCTCAAGTGGGTGTGTCTGTAACTTTTTTAGTGAGTTACCTGTACCTAATAGTTAAGCTTTGAGTAATTATGTAATAATATTACAATTTTCGATTAAAGTGTGCCAAGGATATATTTATGAATGTACTTCAAGTTCCCATAATGCAATACCTTTAAAAAAAAAAAAAAAGCTGTAGCAGACATGGCAATAGGTTCTTTTTCCTAAGGTAAAGGCTTTAAATGACAGTTCCAGTGGTCAGCTGGGCAGAAGTGGCTGAATAACTTTTTTTTTTTTTCCCCCTTTGGAAACAATTGATGGAGGCTTTGATTTATTTATTCATCTTGTCATTGCTGGGATATGTGCTTCCAAGCATCTAGACCTTCCTGCTCCTATATTAAAATGGAAAAAAATGCAGCTCTCAAATTTCAAAGCTTTAAGTATGGATGAAAAGACTGCTGCAGCTTACTGTGCTGAGAAATCCTTCCACTTGGTAAGAAATCTTTTAGCTGCTGACTTTTCCATTCATCTGCATAGACTGTAGCTAAGAACTTAATTGGAGAGTGGGAGACAGCGTCTGTGTTGGCTCAACGTGGTATCTTTTCTAATAGGCACACTTTCTTTTTCATTGCCTGCTATTAGCTCAGGCCTATTTAAAAAACAAAACAAACCACAAACCCCAGAAAGCAACCCAAAACTTACAATAACGTATGAGAAAAATATACAGCAATACTTTTGCTTTTAATTGAATATCTCACTAAAGTCTGATGTTGGAGACAGTATTATGAATGTCATCTTGTATTGTGATTTAACTGTCGTGCCAGTCTAAATGTGTGGTGTATGGAACATGATTTTTTTTTTTCTGCTTTAAGTTGTGCACAGAGGTTGAAGAAAAAGAGGGAAAAGAGTTTTCATCTTGAAGCAGAGGAAGACACAGCTACAGCTTGTTCAGTTAGCATTTGTTGGAACTTTTATCAGATGTTTAAAAGCTAGTTTTTTCATTTGGGAAAATTGAGAAAGCGGTATTTCTGTGGTCTAATCCGCTTGATATTAATCTCATGGGGTTTTTGACAAGCGCTGCTTTGCTGGCATCACTGCAACTAAGATGCTTCACTTTGTTTCTTTTCACCCGTGACACTTGCATAGAACTGAATGATGATAAACCCTAACCTCAAACTGGCTGCCTTCCCAGTAGCTCTCAGTAGCCTCATTTCTTTCACTTGCAGCGTCTTATGTATTTCCACAATAAAGTTCTGTGGTGTTGGCCTAAGTTCAAGATGGTTAGTGATACCTAGCTAGTGGCAGCTAAAATTGGCATTCCTTCGAAGAGATGGTTTAGTGCCCTGACTTCAGTGACTGTAAAATTACTTGCTAAATATCCTTTGCAGAAATTCGTCTTGTCATCTTCGAAGTACTAGCTGGAGAAGCAGCCAAGGAACCTGGCTGTTGATTGATAGGACATCTGAAGGATAAAGGCTTTTTCTCTGAATGTGTGGCAGAGGTCAGTGTTCTCACCTAGGCCTGGCAGGTCCTGTAGAAGAAGCTTCAGGAGGGAAGGAGAGTGGGGAGAGAAACAAAAGCAAACTTTCATGGGAAATCAGTCTTTAAGTAGTAACCTAAGTGATCCTATCCTGCTGCATGTGGGAAGTGGAAAAATTTTTATCCAGTGGATTAAGGATTTTTCTTAGCCAGGAGTGGTGGAAGGAAAGTAACTGAAAACCACCTATTAACTTTACTACCCAGATTGGCAACTGCTTTAAATTTTTTGCTGCTGCAGCTTTGGAAAGCTGTGAATGCTGGGCATATGCAACATGATTCATGCAGAAACTAGATGGCACAACCAACAGAAGTTAGGTGCCCTTATTACCACTAGAAGCTTATAGAGGGCTATATACAAGAGCAGATACCATATGTTTTCTTAGCAGAGCACTGACTCTGTATGTTCTGTTGTGGGTTGCTAGATTTATGGTTTTTTTACCCTTAATTGATGATTTGGTAGCAAGCCCAAACCACTCGGGAATAATTATATAAACGAGGCTTAAAAAGCCTCCTGACACAAACTGTTTGTTTAACAGCCGGTATCCTAAAAATTACTTGGCAAAAATAGTACACATAAATTTACTTGAAACATTTATTATTAGCTATGTATAATCACTCCCTTCCCCCACTATCCAACCCTTGTTTACTAACAGAGGAAGAAAAACAGTCATCATGACATTTCATACTCCATGTGAAATAAGTCTGATGGTGGTAGCAGTTCTCGTGGTGCGATGAGTAAGGTTATTTAGATGAACAGTGCACTTTTTGAGTGGAAAAGACTAAACTGTTATTTCAGTACTACACACCTGCCACATGACTGACTTGATAGCTAAAGAGTTCTTATAAGTAAGGCAATAAGCCAAGCTTACTGCCTGTAAACCTGGCTTATTCGGGTGGCTTCCCTTAAACTTGCAAAGCGACATAATTTTTTTGCGGTTTTTCGCTTGTACTGTAGCTGATATTGGCAGGTGTTGAGAGCAACTGCATATCTACAGCCTAGATTATGATACCTCCTAAACACTAAGATTATTACTTCTAATATTGTGAGATACCTCTTTGCCTTCAATTCCCTAGTTATTTCTCTGCAGGGCTAGACTAAAAATAAAAAACCAGCATTTTAACTTAATTCTGAGGTACTATGTTTCAAACAAAACTTGGTTAAAAAAGCTACTTAAGTGTGGATTTTTTGTTGCCTTAACAGACCTTGTATCAGTCTAATCCTTTTTAGATGTCTTTGTGAAAAATATATACTGTTGTAACTTTTAGTATTGCAAAAGTTCTATGTTAAGATTAACCAATTTAAGGTTTCACAGATTGCATAGTTAATGCCAGTGAGCGGTTAGACATAATTAAGGACTAAATGTGCTTTAGTACTATTAGGCGAGTATTTGACTCTTCTTTTTTTTTCCCAGTGGAATTATGAATGGTGAAAGTTTACCTTTTGTGTGTATGGTGGTTTGTTTGGTTTTGTTTTTTAAGATGCCCAAATAGACATGGGAGCCTGTCTGCAGAAGTGCCAGGTACCAAGTAGCTTCATCTTAAAACAATATTAACTGTGTGGTGGCAATAAAGCAATGGAAAGCTGCACTTGCAGTAGGTTGCTACGAAAGTCATGTTCTTAACCACATGAAGGCTTAAGCTTGGAGCTTCTCAACTGGGTTTGATGAAGAATGTTGTGCCAAGTGACACAAATTACGCTGTTTGCTGGAGGATGCGTATTAGGATGCATTAAGAGCTTGTAGAGTCCTTTACACCATTACAGAAATTGAGGCAGCTTACAAATTTGAAAGGAGAATGTCTTACATATTTGAAATTTCAAAAAGGAAATTTTTCTACAGTGTAAAAAGAGGCACTGTCTTGTGGTTAGAAAGGGAGGGGTTTTTGTTGGTAGTGGTTTTGTTTTTCCACTTGAAGGCATCGTAATGTGATTATAGAACAATATCTGTTGTCTTCACCGGCAGACTTGATATCCATCACTGACTGTTGCAGGGGATCACAAAAGATATCTTTGGTCCAAAGAAAATATCCCTGAAAGATATTATCAGATATTTAAGTAATTAGATCATTGGTTTATCAGAACTTTAACATGACATGCATTTCCAGTTGTGGATTCTTTTAGCTTATGGTGGGATGTGTGTATATATATATATATATATATATATATGGAATTACTGTGTTTGTGGAATGCTGTTCCAGCAATGCTAATGCAACTGCAGGCATGGATGAAGATGCTTCATTTCTACGGGCGAAGCTTTCATTGACTGACTAGAGTGCCAGGACTCCACCCAGGTATTTAGGTTTGAGAAAATAAATAGTATTATAAAAATGAACTTTGGCATGTGCACACATACTCTTTAGTGCAATTTGTCCCAAGAGCAGACCTGCAAAGTAGGTCTTCTGTACCTCAAGACAGTTGAAGAAAGACCTCCTTATGTATTTGGGTCAAAGTAAGAGGCTTTACTGGGCTGCTCAAAGCTTGGAGATTGAAGCTGGAAACCCAAAGTGCACTTCAGTGTGAGGACACTGTATCTGGTTTTAGGGAGAGTGAAATCTGAAAAACCTACTCTGTTTTAATGTGAGGTTTCTAGCTTTAGAAGTCATTCCCACTTGGTTTAAATCTCTTTACCTATGGGAGTGCTGAAAAGTTGTCTTTTACTGGATTTTAGGGGACTGGCTAAACTTAAGTGGTAAGAGGAGCACATACGAAAGTCATTTTTGCTTGCCTAAATAATGCCATCGCATTTTAGTGTCCTTGAAGTATTAGTAACTTTGAAGTGTTGATATTTTTCATCTAAATTTCCTGATGTAAAAATATTGCTGGAAAGCTGAATGAAATAATACCTTGTAGTACATTTTATTGTTTGAAATCAGTATGGGCTAGTGGTTTTTATGAACTCTATTAATTTTGTTGGGATGTGCATTTTTCTTTTTTTTTTTTTAAAAAAAAACAACAACATAATACCATGTTCAGTGAGAACTTCACCGTTCAGCTTTGTCAGCAGTGCCAGCGAGCCAGAGGAGCGTTGACGTTCTTGGGCTAAATCATTTCCATCCCTTGCAGGCATTCGTGAACCTCTGTTTCCCTGTTTGCTTCCCTATTTTGAACACCTGTCTTTACTGAATCATTTATTCAGCTGGCATATCTGCATTTGCCTTGGAATAGCAATACAGTTCTTTACCGTGGAACAGAAATCAAATGGTTTTAAGGTCCTGAAAACATCTTCATTGCAAAGTGCTGTGAATAAGGATTTGATGTAGAACTCATACTTGGTTTAGATCAAACAGAATAGTCAAGTTGGGTGATTTAAATGCTGAAGTCACCTATAATGCAGGTTTACAAAAATACGATAAACAAGTCCTAGGTGGGCCCCTGAAAACAAAACCTGAAAACTGGCAGCGTATTGGGTAATTGGCTATATCTTGATATAATTTCAAACTATCTGAAGTGATGCATTTCTTCTAAAATGGCATCTTATTCCTTCAGAGGAAACTAAAATAGTGGAAATATAATGGGTAATCATATAGAACCGTATGAGTGTGTATGAAATGAGCATGGTCTTACTTTGGGCAGCAGAGCAATTCATTCAAGTTGCAGTAGCAGATCACCTCGCAGCCCTTCCCTTCCCAAAAGTGATCCTGCAGACCCTCATCGATCTGTCGAAGGTTTTCTGTGCCCTCGGGGATGTTGTGACAGTTGTGGCCTTTGAGGGCCCTCTTGTAACAAGAGGGACGCTGAGAAGGCACTGCGGGGGCACCCAGAAGGGTGCTCAGCAGAAGCAGCACTGACACCATCTTCATTTTTGCGAGGGTTCCTGCACCAGGATGCTGAAGAGAGATGAGGTACATGACACAGGTATAGCTGCTGAACAAACCTCTTTCCCCAATTTGCTTTCTGGCTTGCGTTTCTTTCCCGTGAACTTTTGGAGGTTTGAGCCTGAGTGCTGGAGAGTGTTTTCTCCTAGGAGGTAAATAATATTGCAGCAGAACTGATATTCATTACTTTCTGTACAACCTTGGGAATCCTTTCATCGGGAACTGAGGCTTCTGTTGCTGGCAATTTTGTTGTTTCTTTGGCCTCTCACCTTGAGAAAATTGCTTTGAGCTGTCTTGTGTTCTCTCTGTGGTGTTAGTGAATGTATTGATTGCTACCAAACCAGGGGAAAATGTCTGGGTGTGTTTTCTTGCCTTCCTGGCCATTTTGCCTGTCAAAATGAGTCACTCGCATAAAATTAATAGTAAGTTTCCCCATCAAAGCTGTGAAAACTGTCTGCTGATTGAATTCTCTGTCACAGACTGCTCAAGAAATGGAAGCATTAAACAGCAAAGGAGGCTGAAGCTCTGCAGTGGTGCCAGGTGCCACTGTCCTGGACTGCAGGCTCTAGTATGACGCAGCATTACTAAGAATTTTTTGTCTTTTTTTGGTACTGCAGACTGCTTAGTTGTGTCGTGCTGCAGGAGGTCATTATGGTTTAATTGGCTTTTTAAAAGATGGGGTAGGTTACCCCTTGCAAAACTCTCCTGTTGGTGACTAGGCTTTCTGTCACCTGCGTGAGCTTGTTTAACACTAGCTGTGCTATTCTGTGCTGCTTTGCACAGAGACTGACCTAGCCACAAAGCTTTGGATATGACACTTAAACTTGCATCCACTTTGAACAATGCTTCAACCTAGACATAGTTGGTATTAGGAGAGAGAGTGGGGGTTTTACCTTTCCTCATGCTTGAACGAAATGTGTCTGATACCTTACCGAATTTAAATAGGAATTCTGTTCTGAAAACTAACCTAAAGCAATGGTCAGCTCTGCCTGGTGATCTCTCCCTGAGTGCTCCTCACTGTACTTGTGTTAGCCTCAAGGAGGACTTTGTTGTCCTTCATTCTGTTGGTGCTTTGGAGTCGATCCCCTGACACTACAACATTATGGCTTGGTTCTAGCCTTTCTTGTGAGGCTGCAGAATAGAGTGCTCCAGACTAACCCAAAAATAACTGGGAATAAAGCAACATCTGATCAGACTGTCAAATGCCAAGTTAAGATGGCAGAGCTATTATCTAGATAAGAAAAAAATAAGACATGCCAGTTGTAGAAGTCACTAAGACAATAGTCCCACTTGGGTTATTTTGTAAAACTCTTGACATCACCTTTGAAAAAAAAAAAAAAACAAAAACAAAATAAACAGTAAGCTATTAAATGCATAAAATTACTGTATTTTATGGTAATTTTTCCTGGGTAGTTACTTCATCACCACAGCTGTCTTGCTGATCTTCCATTTCTTCAGCCAATGAATGATGCAGCAGAGACTCTAGCTGAGAAAAATCTGGGAGTTTGGATTCATGTTAGGGATAAAATACTACGCCTCAATACTCCTCAATTATATTTTTTCCATAAGGTTTTGTCCAGACTTGTTTTTTGAACACCAGTAACCAAATAAAATATTTAGAAGTGGTCAATATATTAAAGAACATGACTGAAGTGAAAAAAGCTCTTGTGTATTCTTTAACTTCTGTCATAGAAGCAAAATTGATTGAATGATTCCTTTTAGTTTCTATGAACCTGTACATGAACTTTAGGGTAGGAGACTCTTTCCTATACGCTGCTAGTAATGGGGCCTTCGGGATCTGTTTTATAATTACCTTAGAGTGCAGTATTGAATAGCATACGGTCTTTATCGGTTGTAGACCTCAAAACTACTTATCAAATAAAATAAACCTTGTTCTAACTCTGCTGGATGTTTTTTAGACTTGAGTAAAGCATCTGTATTATGATAATGGGTTTATTTTGTGGGAATATGAACACTGCACTTATGAGGGTTCTGCTCAGAGAAGTCTAATGCTAAAAGAGAACAAGTTTCTTTATACTATGCCTTTGTAAATGCTAGTGTCAAGGAGTACAATTTAACATTCCTCAGTTCAAATAATTGAGTTTAAGTATTTAATGGAATAAGATTTCCATGAAAGGTGAGTTTAGGAAGCAGGGGCTTTATATCTGTGTTTCCTGTGACTGGATTATTCTGTGAGTTCTTCCCCTGAGGATTAGACATTCATCATATCTTGCTCTTGTGTATATTTTTTTAATTATTCTTAATAATTGGAGTGATCTTTCCCTACCCAGAGTCCAGCTGGAATGCTCATTTGAATCTGTTGCCAGCTGCCTGCCTGCTCAAAATTTGTAGGAACTCATTCTGTCCTGAAAATGGGCAGGTTTTCTATAGACTGTCATATTGCTGAATTCAAAAACCGTGACCTACAATGTAAGGTAACTCACTACTTGCCTTAGAATATAACAGAATATTGCTGTAGTGCATCATTGAGAGGGTTTATATGAGTGACTGCCAAAATCAGTAAAGTCAATATGCTGGTGAGCTATGGATAGACAGCTTCAGTAACAGATTAGTTATACATCTTTAAAATGCTCAGCATTCTTACTGTTGAGGAAAAATAATGTTTTATTATAATTTTATTTCTAGTTAAATATTTCCTCTGGTTTTTTTTTTGCAGATCATAACCAATAGAAAACCCTTGGTCAAAAGATCTTTCTTCAAAAGATTATTTCATTCCTGTGAGAGAAAGGTGCCTATCTGCAGATGAAAGATTGCCAAGGACCTGAAGTGTTTCATCAGCTCCCTGCACGGGATCAATACTGATAAACTCGGCAGACATTTCAGATGCAGCATCTTTTTCTGAAAAACTGCTGCAATTTCTTTTCCCAAATAGAGTCACACAGATGATGGAATGTCACCGATTGCCTAGGTACAGAACAGGACTGTATGTGTATAGTTGTTTCAAGATGCATGTCAAAGACTTTATATGCTTCTGCATACCACAGGAATGGTCTTTTCTCCTAAAACAAATCAGGGAAATGCGATGAACAAATCCAGTCACCAGGGTGACTTAAAAAAGACCCACTGGCAGCAAGCACCCTCTTATGTTTCTTTATAAAACCTTCTGAAAAAGTAGCGATGCCAATCGTGCTAAGCCTGACCGTCTTGCTCTATCAAGATTATATCATTTCAAATTCTAGTAGGAGTAAAGCCATCTAAAAATATTTAAAATGAGCTCCCTGCATTTGCCTAAGTTCTTTTCAGTGAATTACTTTGGTTAGCTTGGTGTACGTAAATTTTGAGAACAAGTGCTTTGAAATAATTTGGAGCTTTGAGTGAAGGAAAATAGGAATATGCACAGTGAGTCAGGAATCGGTGCTATCCCTGCTTGTTCAACTGAGAGTGCTTGAATTACCCTGACAGGCAATTTGGCACCGTATAGTCTTCGGATCTGCTAGATGCAGAGGCAGTCAGAAAAGGCCAAAGAGGAAAACCCCAAGTTTCAGCCACCTTGGCTGAGAACAACAGAATAATATTTCGTGAGAAGTGATGCCCTTTAAAGGTTGCATGATATTAGTAGGAGCTCAGGTGTTAGAAACGGGAGATAGAAATAGAAAAAACTGAGAAACGGTACAAAGTGTGTATTTCAGCATCCCTAGAGATCCTGTGTAATTGGGAAAAATTGAAATATTTACAATTTGATCTATCAACTATAAATATACCCTTCAGAGTTATTAAGCAGTCTGCATATTCTGTTGCCTAATGTTGAAAGCAAGGAATACATTAATTGGCACACTTTTGGTGTATGATCTTTTCCCATCTGTCCAGTGGCATGGGCTGGGTTAACAAGTTGCACTTAATGAAGAAAATTTAATATATATTTGCTTCTTAATGTGGATTGAGTTCAAGAGTTAGAGATAACTATTCAAAATACAGTGTCTTTTATTGTTTGTTTGTTGAGTTTCTGTCACAGAAACACCTGTAAAATGCTGAGCGAAGCATTTAATATTTAGGTATTAGTGTGCAATAGGTTTATTAGTGCATTCCTAAGAAATCATTGCACAGGAGCTGCATAACTGATAATAGTATGAAAAAGGTTTTTTTTCCATTAGAAAAAAAACAACCCAACAATCCTTCAAATCTATTTTGCTTGAACAGTTGGTGCATTGTAAGGACAGCAGCTATTCCACTGAGGATTAATTGAGTGAATTACTGCTTTGTAATTACCATCAATACCATGATTCTTTCCAGAAATTGAGTTCTCATTAAAACCCATTTAGTTTTCTTAAAGACAGCAATCCATTGTGAACACATCTCTCTCCATATTCACCAATTTCACAATAATATTGAGCACTGGAAGGCAATATAGTGTGTTTAATGACTTCAGATGTTAGTATGTAGCATCCAACTTTGAAAAAGAGCAAGACAGTGAAAGAATTATCTTTATCTGGATCATATCCATGCATCCATCTTGAATAGTATCTCTTGCCTACAATGTATCTGCATCTCCCAAATCTTCTCCTGCGTGTTCCCATATATATTTCTAACACTGTGACTAGCATCAGCAGAACAATTGCACAAGGATAATTTCAGGAGCAAGACATACCTTTCTCTTCTGCTTCTCTCCTTTCCACTGCCACTTTCCTGGCAGCTGTATCTTTTTAGATGTACCCAAAGAGAGGGAGAGCTAGTGGGGCTGAGAAGAGGGAGGGCTGATGGGAGATGCTGTACAAACGGCCCTTTGTTTGTCCTGACTCCTGCCAGTGACTGACATGCTCTCTTCTCCAGCGAGGGACCAGAGAATGGGCTTCCAGAACTACCTTTCAGTCACTGCAGATCTAGATTAGGGGTGGGTGGGAAATGAACATGTCCTTTCCGTCAGGAAACTGTTAGCTTATCCAAGGTCTAATGTGAAGTTGTCTCCTCAGAGAGCAAAGCATAACATCCAGAACAGGGGAAGAGGAAACGTGCCCTGTGGAATAACTATGTCTTGTAGAGAATAAGCGGGCTGAGGGGAGCAGGAAGGAGTGAAGTCCCAGGACTGCACAGGCAGAAGAACGTGATTCCAGGACAGATGTCTTATTTTGCATTGGGCAGAGAAAAGCAGACCTAGTCAACAATCTAATGCAATACTTGAATTCCTGACTTTGGGATTCTTTCAGTTTTTTGAAATGGAAATAGTAAAAACCCTGTAATTACTTTAACCAGACTGCTAGTACAGCATACTCAATGATGCCATGCATTGAGGTAATTCAAGAAGTAAAACATTATATTGAGCAGAATTTCAGAGCAAGTTGTTTTAGACTAATATAGCTAATCAAATGATCTAGTACCATAAAAAAACATAATGGGATTCTTGATATGGTTTAAAATATTATGTATTATTGAGAAAATAGTCTTGAGGGTGAAGCTTGTGTCCTCATATATCTCTTGCAATTTTGCCCTATTTCTCTTACGGCTGTCCTGGATCTATTTTGTGATATGAATAGAGAAGTATGATTGCACCTTAGCTGTTGAGCTGTAATTCTTACATTTTCTAGTCAGGATCATTTTCTGATGTTCTTTTGTAAGAGTTTGGTTTTCTCTGTCTGTTGGGCTGCTTCCAGTACAGAGGCTTGTTAGGACTACAAAAAAAGGTGCCTCTGCTCAGCTTATTCAGTTTGCAATTTGATGTCCTGGTGTTTGTTCAGTTTGATGTATCATATGCCAGAAGTGAGCTAGGGTCTCTTTAAGAAGTGCATGTGTCACCTGCTGCTGCCTCAGCAAGGAGAGTAGGCAAAGGGCACAGATGCTTAGAAGCAAACCTCTTGAAACTCAGCCTACCTACTCGTGGTGCTGCCATCCAGCGGGGTATTCCCCCTCTTTGCTGGAGCTGGGACAGCAGAGAGCAGGGTGCAAGGTGGTACCTCTGCCTCTAATTCAGAACAGAAACATTACGCAGGACATCTTTTGCCACTGCTGTTTCGGGCATGGCAACTTAAAAGGAGAGGGAGGGAGCTGCAGGCAGCTGCTTGCTGTCAGAACAGGAAATCCTTACCTTTTCAAGTGTGGCAAAATGCTTGGTGCTGCTTTTCTACAGAAATTCTTTTCTTTTGCAGATCCTGGCCATGGCGAACCACGCCTTTAAGTGAGATTATCCTAATGCTTCTGGGAGTACACAGTGTTCCAGGGCAGTGCTGTACTGTGGGAGGAGGCGGAAAGCCTGGTGCGGATGTACATCAGCAGGCTATAAGCAGGGATAAAACTCGGAGGAGGGGATGAGAGCATACTGTGCTGATGCTCTGAATTTGGATGTCTTTTTAGTTAATTGCAAATTTATTTTGGTATGAATAATTTGAAGTTTTTATCAGAAGATGCAGTAAAACTGTATTGGGATTATTCCCTTGCCACCCAATTAAGTTCTTCAGTATTTTCCAGGGAGTATATGTGTTTCCAGAACACATTTTAAGAGCCCTGTTTGGACAGCAGTCCAGTAAACTGATAGTTTTGTTTATGAAGTGAAGCATGAGGAATAGTTTTCTTCAGGAAACATTCTGCTGCATTTTGAGAAAAGACAGTTCTAACAAAGCTGGTGTTTTGCTGGTTATTTTTTTTCCCCTCCCTCCATAGCTCCATTTATGATGCTTTCAGTTACTGAAAACATTCAGGAACAGGAGGAACATGAGGCTGCTTCAGCATAGAGACTGCGAAGCAAATAGGGATTTAGAGGAAGCAGAAGTTTTAGGGGATTTCAGCGGGGAACCGGAACCCAAGAGAAGGTAGGTGAAGGCTGCTGTAGGAACAACTCTTTGAGGTGTGAAAAGCAAGGTAGGGTATAGGAAAACTCACTGAAGGACAAAGGGGCCTGCAATGGGAGAAAGCAAAGTGCAGAGCAGTACTTTCAGATCTTACCTCCTTTCCCCTTTCTCCACTTTGCCCCTAACCCATTACCCTGACTGTCTCTATACTGACTCTTTCTCTCTCCCCATCTCCAGCCCTGGTGGTCCTTTCTTTATTTTCGGATTCCTTCTGTCTTTTTGCTCCAGCACCACGTTCCCAGCGGGCTCAGCAGCCGGTGTCTGGTGCAGGCTGGCAGGGTGCCAGCCCTGACAGAGGGGTATTGAAAGTCGCCGAGGCTTTTTGTTCCCCATCATGGCATCTGAGAGCTGCAGGAGAAACGTAAGGAAATCTTGCTTTTTTACCCTCCTTCATCTGTGTAGAGATGGTAATCATGAATCACATTCAACTCCTTCTATTCAGAGACTCTGTTTGAGATGTATACATATCCCTGTCCCTGTCTGAAGAGGTATGACAAAGAGGTATGGGGATATTAGAGGTAAGATGCAACGTACAGCTGCTGTCTTCCCCCTACCCCCCCTCCCCCGACCTTCCCAGGGCTGGAGCTGTTGGAGCCAGCAAGAAGTGATGGCCCATGAGGAGGCAGTGGCAGATGGAGGCAGGAGGGGGTGGTGACAAGGTATCAGCAGCAATCCATAGGAGAGAAGTAGTTTTCAAAGGAGAATGGCCCCTGGTATGGTGAGAAAGAAGAAAGAAAAGGCAGCATTGAAATTCAGCTGCAATAACGTGGCTGCCTCTAACATATAGCAATACTCTAGACTAGATTTCTGTAATGTGCCCTGGGAAAATAATCTTAATTTTCTTTTTTTTTTTTTTTTTTTTTAAGTACTCAACATTCCAAGTGTGCTTTGCATTTTTAACATGAGCTACAAAGGTTTAGCATTTTTCCTGGAAAAAAAAACCAACAAACCAAACCCAAACCACTTTGTATCTTCTTATATCATTGATATCAACACTCAGCTCTTTGCAGGCTGACAGTGAAAAATACCGATGCTTCTTCACTCACATTAAGCCTTCTTAAAAGATATCACTTAACCTATGAGTCAGCCAGCTCATTAATACATGGAGTTTATATGAGGAAATCTATAAGGAACTTCAGAACCTGATTTTGGTGGATGATGCCGTCTAAAATCTGTACTTGAAGATTATAAAGGAATGCAAGTCTTGTAGGGCTGCATAAAGAATTTGGAGGCTTAATGCCAGTAGTAATGACAGTGCCAGCACAGTTAAGACATTAACTGCTATCATCATTTGTTACAGGATCACGGTAGGTAGGATGTCTTGGAGACAATCTTCAGCACAATAGATTTTTAAGCAAAGATGAAAATCTTATATGCTCACTTTCTAAATACTCACATGTATAAAACAAATATAACTCGCATTGCACCCCTCATGTCATGTTTTCCACCACTCAACATCTATAATCTCAGTCAGAAAAAATATTTGAAAACAGTTTTTGTGCTTTTATTTTGTGTAATTTTAATTTTGTGTCCTTTGTTCTGTTGGTGATTGCTTTCAGAAAACACCTGGGCTGTTATATGGAGCAATTCCTAGATCTGATAATTTGCTTTATACCTTGTACCTGTGTTAGCCTGAGGGATTCATCTGAGTTTTCTGGAACACTGTTCATTGCTTGTTCTGAAGAAAATGGGGTTAGAGTAGTTCTTGTTAATGCAACAGTTGTTCTGTGTTGTTCTGTCTCTTGCCTTTGCTGTTGGGTGCTGCCTTACTTCCAGCAGCTGTTCTCCAGGAAGTCCCAGAGCCCCTCTGTTCCCTTCCTCTCTGCTTTTGTCTTCCTGGTTTTGCTGCTGGTTTTCTCTGCTTTTTGTGCGGGCTGCAATCTGTGTTTGGTTGAAATATGTAACACGAAGCTCTGGGCTAATCAAAGGTATCTTTTAGTGTGTTTCCTCAGATAAATGATCTATTGGCGTGCTGTTTCTGCTTCCCTATGAAGGCAGAGAGGATGCAATATATTCAGAACCTGCTGATGCTATGAATTGTCAGTGCTAGGCAAGCCAAATGAGTTAATGCTGTAAGTGTGTATGTATAAAGCCTGGTGTCTCATGCTGGTAAATGAATCTGAACATATCATGGAAAAATTACTCTACATTAGGAAACTATTCCCAGTTATCAGTCATCACAGATTGGTTGTCTGATACCTAGAAAACCATGCCCTTTTTTATTCACAACATTATAAAGTTATGTTTAGTTTTGTTTTTGTTTCTACTGCTTTACTAGGAATTAGCTATTGGTACTTAAAGATGGCTGGCCGTGAGGGTGTGGAGCGTTCTGCAGCTGCTGAAGTTGATTGGTGCCAGGAGTCATAGAAAATCAAGAGACAACCTTGCTTCTATCACCTGTGCTAATTTATTTGTAGTTTAAAGAAAAATGAAAAAGCAAAACAAAACCCCCAAACTTAGGTTAATTATAGGGTCTGACAGTTTTCTGAATCATCACCACTAAAAACATTACAGATACTGCATTGACTTTGGAAGTCTGTGACCACACCATTGGCCTGTTATAGAGTAGTTCTGACCCTACACAAGGCTGCTTGCTGATCATTCAGATCTGGAATGTTGCAGAGAGACTGTAAAGGCTTGTCCAGCCGTGAGACTTCTACCCCTGCTGCTCATCCATGTGGCCTCCAACAATACAGCCAGCAGAGACCTGGAAAATGTCAAGTGTGACTGTGCAGGGCAAAAGCATTTTTTGCCAACAGGCTGGCCAAGCTGGTGAAGGAAGCTTTAAACAAGGAACAACAGGGAAGGTAGATGGCAATCCACAATTGAGTGAGGAAGGGGTGGCAACCTCAAGAAGCTTGCAAAAAGAAGCAGGGGCAGAGGGAGGAGGAGACCATGTACCTAATAGTTGGGCTGCCACTCAAAGAGATAAACAGAATGACAGGAACACCATAATGTTCAACAAAAGCAAAGGCAACTACTTGTACCTGGGAAGGAATGACTCCATACACAGGGAAAGGCTGCGGGCCAGCTGGTTGGAATGCAGCTCTGGACAGTAGGACCTGCGAGTCCTGGCGGGCACCAATTTTAGCATGAGCCAGCAATGGACCCTTGCAATAAAGAAGGCCAAGACTATCATAGCTTGCATTAGGAAGAGCATTGCCAGCAAGTTGAGAGACGTGATCCTTCCCCTCTGCTTCTCACTGGTGAGACACAGCTGGAATGCTGAATCCAGGTCTGGGTGACCTAGTATGAAAGAGATGTGCACAAACTAGACTGAGTCCAGTGACACACCACACAGGGGATTAAGGGACTGGAGCATCTATTGGATGAAGAAAGTCTGGAAGAGCTGGGAGTCTTCGGCATGGAAAAGGGAAGACTTAGAGAATATATCCCCCCTCAGCTTCATATATGGTGGGGACTGGATAAAGAAAATGGAACCAGCTTCTTCTCAATGGTCCGCGGTGACAGGACAAGGCAATGGGCACCATCTGGAACACGGAGGATTCCATTTCAGAATCTAAAGAACTTTTTTACCACTGAGGAAGGTCACATTGCCCACAGAGGCTGTGAAGATCTGCTTAGAGATATTAAAAACCCAGCTGAATACAGATCTGGGCAACTTGCTATAACTGACCCTGCTTGAGCAGTGAAGATGGTCTCCAGAGGTGCCTTCCAACCTCAGCTACTCTGGTTTCAGCCCCATGCTCAAATGAAAGTCAGTTAGGCGTTCAACACAGGCTCTGTAACTGTAATCACCTGTACTGAGCACACCATCATCAATGAGCTCATGTAATTGTGGTTTGACAAAGCAAATCTTTTATTTGCAAACTCCTTATCGGTCCCTATCACTCTTTGTCGGGTTACAGCCCAGATGCCCTGTGAGAACAGCAACCTCCCTGCATCATGGCAAGTGACTGTATATGTTACCGTTTGTTTCTGAACTTTCTGAATTATGAATAGACAATTTAGTTTCCCCAAGAGCCTCTGATGAGGGATTTTTGCCAAAAACTCTCTGGAACTGAAGTACTGTGATGGAAGCTGAATTACATTTATCCACTTAGTCACAGTTCATCTCACAGTGCTGTTCTTCCTGCTGCTTTACCTACCAGAAATAGTTTTGAGCATATAAAAGCAGAAAGGACTTTTGCCCTTGAGTCTCACTAGAACCTCTTCGTTTGTTGATAGATAATAATGAGGTAATTTTAGACACTTATTGAGAGGGAAAGGACTTGTTTTTCTAATAACTGAGTAATTGTTTTTGTTCTTAAGTACTCATCCCATTTTTGCAAATTTGTCCATCCAGACTCTTTCATCAAAGGAACTGTTACCTTCAGCATCTATTATGTGGTCCTTTGGTAACTTCAAATTAACTTACAAAGGTTTTGTGACTGTAAAAGATTGTAGCTCCTAGGCAGAACCGCTACTATCTGGTCTTTATGATTCCTACAGCTGCTGATAGCAAGTGTTACCAGCTGTAGGAATACTATGAAATGGCTAGCAAATGCACTAGTGTTAATGGAGCTAACTGTATTCATAGCTATGTGCTTAGATTATTCCATCTCTTGTGAGATGAAGACTTTGGAAACTTGTTCACTACACCTGTGTATGTACTCCAAAATGAAGCCCCACACAAGGCATCTAGATGTTTCACCCAGACATTAGTTCTGTTGGCAGATACAACATTCTGCAGCCATCTGAAATATAGCTAAAAAAGATAGATCCTTGGCTTTTAGGCAGATGTTGCTCTATTAGAGAATGGAGATAGAGAGAGGAATATCTCCACAGTCCCATCTGGGAACTTCACCATGTGAACAAGACAGTGTGCTTTACTGTTGGAAGGGCTATCATAACTGCGTTGGAGATCCTAGGCTAAACATTGTCTAGGGTTCTTTACTATAATGAATAAAGAGGAGTTTTACTAAAATCACTTTTGAATCCAGAGACTTTTATTCTAGACTTAGAACAGCAAGTCAAAGCATGGGTGTCTTATGTGTACAAGCTATGGATTGCAGTCATAGCTAACATTGGGAAAGTCTTCTTGTAGACTTTTTTGGGTAGCAAAACCACAGATCACAGCTGAAACCTTTTTTTGAAGGGTATTAGACTTGACACTCACCAGAGACAAATATATGGTCGTCTTTGTAACGTATGTCAGTGCAGCTCATTTGTAATCAGCTTTATAAAAGATGACTATGGTTGTAGTTTACTATCATCATACCACAGAAAAAAATCACGAAGGAATGTTATTTGTGGAAATGTAAAATTCAGCTTATCAGTCTTTATTGCTGAGCAGAAACTGAGTAAGGATGCTGATTATTCTCTTGCTGAGGTATACAAATTACAATGAATACCTTGTACATTGTTCTCCCAGGTCACTACAGTCAAGAGCATTACTTTTCTGATACTATTTTATTTCCTCAATATTCATAGACCCTAATTAAATTGAAAAACCAAGTAATATACTAATGCCTCTCTGTCTTTTTTGGTGACCCATAAGTCAATAAAGAATATAGTTGTACTTCTGGTTTCCATGAGGAACAGTTTCAGTAACTCCTTCAAGGGTACTTGGGTGACTACTTCATTGTTGCATGTTTCTTTTCATCACTGTAAACAACTTCCAGAGCTTTTAACTTTGCATTTAAATTGAATATGTCAAGCCTTACAATAGA
The DNA here is from genome assembly GCA_032159205.1 of Eurystomus glaucurus suahelicus. NCBI lineage: Eukaryota > Metazoa > Chordata > Aves > Coraciiformes > Coraciidae > Eurystomus > Eurystomus glaucurus. The sequence goes on from JAVFHW010072606.1 coordinate 23,346, forward strand.
TCTCTGACTTCCAATATTTGATAATAATATACATCTTTTCAAGGTATCTTTTACAAGGTATCTAATACTACTTCTTATGCAGTCTTCCTTAGGTCACTGGAATGATTAAGAAGTTAATCCAAAAGACAGCCAAAAATACTTTCCAGACTGTCCCTGCTTCAATGGAGATGTAAAGGCTCCATGTTCAGAGCATCTAGGACTGAATTATTGCTTTATGATCTTTCCACAGACCCTTGATTGTATCAGCAGGAGCAGATAGATGGGTGTTAGGTAAACATTATGCAACTCTTCAATTTGGACCTAGTAGAATTCGACATGTTTTGACAGTAAGTAGCCCAAGAAAAAAGGACAATTTTGCATACAGCAAAAACTATGAAGCAATTTACTGCTGTTTTCAGTAACCTTGATGCTCGTTAGGTTAAGATATACCTAACACATTAAAAATACAAAAATAATTTGACCTGAGATTGCTGTATTTATTTATGTAAATGTTTATATAGAATTATTAGGTTTTATGTGTTGTCCCATGCCTATCACCACCAAATTAATCAGGACATATCTTTAGTCTTAAAAAAAATTCATCACCATGTTTACAAGATAGCTCTATGGGAGTAAACTATAGAAACTATTCCATCTGGGCTTTTGTTTGTATATCACAGCATAAAAGTTTAATTGACTATATGACTTAAATTTACAGCAGAATTCCTACTAAATGATTAATATTTTGTGGGGGTTTTTTGTTTGTTTGTTTATGGTTTCTTTTTTAATAGTTCAGAAACAATTGCAGACAAACCTTTCTGTCTCATAAGTTGACAAGCCAAGTATGCACATTCTTCGCATTTCTTTAAGGAGGAAGCAGGTTAACCACTTCAAAAGGCTAACCAGTTCCCTATTTCCTACATATTTTTGTCTGTTTTGTTGTCCTGTAATGGGACTGTCTCCCTGGGATTCACAACTCAAGTAATAATGATCACTTGAGTTGTAATTACATTTAAGTCCTCTTGCCAATGCTATTCCTCACTGTTGAACTTCGTTAATTCTGAGTTAATTTTACCAGATTGCTTTTGTCAGTATAAGCACATCAGCATGCACAATTCAGGGACCATTTTTTTGCCCTGAAAAATAAGCTCTCAGCACAGTCACTAGAAGAGTTTCTATAGTTTGACAAATCTGTGCTTGAAAATAACTGGCATGTAAAGCAGCAAATTGACTTCTAGGTGGTGAATATTCACTATTTATAAATTCATCATGAGGAGTTCATGCTTGAAAGCTATTTGCGTTAAATATCTTGGGTTTGCTTTCTCACCAACTGAATAAACATAGGACAGCTTACTTAAATCCTAGTCCTCATTCTGCCAGTTCTTGAGGGCTCTTAGTTATCCAATAGGAATGTAATTCATTGTTAATAGTATACTATAAAGTTGGATTTGCTGAAAAGAGTGAAGACTCTTGTGGTTTGAATACTCCTACAGTGTTTACTGTAATGCCTATTTCTTTGCTTGCCTTCTCCATGGTGCATCTTATGTAATTAATGACTCGGTAAGTTCTCCTTTTCTATAAGGATTCATTTCTGCTCTCATATTATTTGATGATGAGCCTAATTTAATGTGAAAAATAAACCTAAGCATAGCTGATTTACTCCTTTTTCTTATCTTTTTCACTATTCTATTTCTATCACTATCCTGTCACGTATAAGCTCAAACAATACCACCCCCACCCCAAAAGCATTTAAATTGTAGAAGTATGAGTGCTGCTGACAGCACACCATAGCAGCATACCAAAGGTGGATTCTGAAGTGGAATAAATCAGCATTCCAGTGACCACAATTTATCCCTGACCGGTCACACTTAATCATTAGGCAGGTAAAGATTTTTCTTAAAAAGTCACTGTGGTAGGCATCACATACTGCTTTAGGCTTTTATTTTCCTAGTTTGTGCTTTGAAGAGGGTACATATAAGTTGTTTTGGCACTGACTGCTCAGTGGCTGGGACTTGTCTTAAGTTTAAACCCTAAGGCGTGGTTCTGCTCAGGGTGGCTAACAGAGGAGGAGGTTAATGTTTCTCCATACCAGCTCCCTGGAACATTTGCCCTTGGTCTATTGTCATCATCAAAAGTACGTAAGACATGTATGTGAGGGGGAGGTAGGAACTGTGAGGAACTCCCTTCCTTGGATTTCCCTTAGAAATTAGATTTTTAACAACAAAGGTTTTGTGTGGAAAGATTAGTCCCTAAAGGGTATGCATTGTTGGATGGGGATGGAGAAGGTGACCCTGCACAAGATTAAAAGGCAGAGAAAGAAGATGAGCAGAGAAAGACCATACAATTCAGGAAGATCTAAAGTCTGTGGCTGTGTCCATCATCTGATATTTTAGAGATTAAATGTATCAGGGGTTTTAAAAGCCCTCATAGCCCAGTGGGTTTTTTTGGAGACAGAAGCATAAACTCTCTCACTTAAAAAGAAAGAAAGAATCAGCTCTTCTCTTTCTTTGAGCTAGGAAGAGAACCATACAATTGTTCAGTGTTTAGCCAACTTTACCAAGATAAGAGAGGCAATTCCTTTATCTGCAACTTAAAAGAGTGCTGTAAGCAGTAGAGTACAGTTTGTGTAGGATAATTGGCAGCTGTTGTGTTTTGCGTAATTACTTTTCTGTTTATGGAGGGGAAAGAGGAGAAAATAGCTTGTCTTCATTACAGGTAAGACACCTGGCAATTGCAGATCAGACATCTCAGTTCTAGATGGCCAAACTGAAGCATGACTAATTCCAACCAAGCTGATCTTTGTGGTCGTTGTGAACGAGCTATTGCATGGAATGTGGTGTTCCCCTTGTCACCACTTGCATTTTGTTTGGTGGTCTGGAGGATACCAGCCACATTGGGCCCTGAGGGTGAACTCTGGGAGGAATGCTAGGCTTCAGACAAAGAGTTTTGGATCACAGTTTTAGATTAAACTAATTATGCTGTTTTGTAACTCTGGCCCATCACTGCTTAGATTTGCAGCATATATTCTAATTATACAATGGTGGCACAAAAGCACTGATTTTTTTGAACTTTTTTTAGTTGTACAGTCTGCTAGTTTAACACACACGTTATTGAGCATTAATCTCTTCTGAAAAGTATGGGGACTTGTTTAAAAAGAAAAATAAGAAAATTCTGTAGAATGCAATTTAAAAAAATAATTTTTAATTCTAACAGGTAAACACTGTATAATTGTCATAGGAGTTATAACCTTTAAAGTATTCAAGTTCATATGATACACAAGAATCTGGTCTTATCATATTGTTCATGTGAGTAGCTCTCTGAAAAAAGTTCTTTATATGACTTGCTTGAACAAGAAACACTTTGTAGTAATATGCCCTTGGTCTTTTATCAGCGGAATCTAATCCCAGATTCTCCATATTGTGTGACTGGTGTCCAATCTTGCAACCTTTTACTTAGGTAAGTAGTATTTGCTTATTTTAATTTATCTTTATGGAACTATGTCTGGGTGCAGGAAGAGCGGAATTTGTTGGTGAAACAGACAGTTTCAGAGCAGATAAGTGGGCTATTTGGCTAATAAGCAGCCTTGCAAATAGATCCTTTAAACTTTCTTCTCCCTGTCAAAAGTAAGAATATAACCTAGATCATTGCTTGCTTTGGATATTAATGGCCAGAGGAGAACAACGCAACTGCCACAGAACAAAATGTAAGTTATAGTTTACTGAAGCTGATATTAAATTTCTTATACTCATCATCATCTTATACTCATCATCATCTTAAACAGTAATCCTGACATGCAGATATTAAGTCTGAAGTTTGCAAAACTGCATCACCCCTTCCATCCTTCCTGAACCTCTGCTTAGAGGAAAGAAGTTTCAACAATGCACTTTGTCTCCTCAGAGAGAGCACCCCTAAAACGTTATTGAATTTGGGAAGAAGCCAATTCTGCCATTTAAGAAAATGAAATTCAAGGCTACTCCCTGATTGCTTACTATGATGGAAAACTTCTCAAGTGGTTCATGGCCTAGCTGAAGGTCTGACGGCCTCTGTCTTACAGGGAATCTGACAGGCGCAGTCTCCACCTCCAATTTGAATTGTACCCCAGCAGTGTAAATTGGAAAGGAAAGAGAAGGCATCACAGGAAACACATTGCACAGAAAACATACCTTGTTGCTGTATCAGAAAGCATTGAGGTTTATATCATTAACTTTGGACAACTTCAGCTGCGAAATGCAGTGGTAAGTATTAAAGTGCAGAACTGACTTTCCCTACTGGCATTTCTTGAACAGGCTGTTTGATTTTTTTTCAAAATTCATTTTCCCTTTAGATTATTTTTATTAGTTAAAACATGACTCGTACACAGCTTTTTTAGCTGCTCAGAGAGCTGGGCTGTGTCAGTGACCTTGCACTGGTTCTTGCTTGTTCTGACTGTGCTAACCACACCCCCAAACATGCCATTGCCTGGAGAAATTACATCGTGCTGATTGTGAACCTGTCCGTAGGGTTAGTGTGCTAGCATAAGGGTCATACAGCATGTGTGTATAGTACAAATGTACATATTTTCGTAGATAATATCATGTATTTTATCCTGCCTCCCACTGTGCAGCTGCAGAGAACATCTGTGCATCTCTATTGCTCTGCCCCGAGGCTCTGGAGATGCATAGCCTGCCAGAGCTGGTACCCATGGGTCGCATCTTAACCCCTCCAGAGCAACCCTCTGGCTGGGATATCCGTGCTCCATCTGGTGGACAATCTCTAATAATGGCTTGAACTTATATTACAGACAAAACCAGGGGAAACTTCAGGGTTAAGTTTCTGCTTATGAGTTTAAGAGCAACCTCTGTCTGTTGGCAAGATGCAAATAATTCTGATCATTCCCTTTCATATCTCACAAAGGAAATGAAATTAAATAATTGGCATTGGATTGAACACCCATGGTATGTAAAAGACAATTATTCAAATAACTGTATTACCTTTGTCTAATCAAGATTCCCTTTTCCTCTGGAAATTCACCTACAGCAGTATTATGGCTTCTTAACCACTTACATGGTGGTCTTCAGGTGTGCTTCTCTTACACAGACGCACACACACAAAAAGTCCAACCAGAAGAGCTTTATTGGTGATATCAATGAAAATTTAAAGTAATTGTGATCAATATGGAGATTTATGGCTACCTAACAGCTAATGGTGTTCTGCTTTTATCCTGATTGTGTAATGTTTTTCCTAATCCAATTATTTTGGATTTTGTTAAACAAGAAAGATTTTCTGAGAGTCTAGCTGATCCACTGGAGACCTGAGCAGCTATTCAGTGGGACCTCCACAGGCTGGAGGAATGAGGCAGCATCAGCCTCAAGAAAATCAACAAAGACAAATGCACAGCCCTGTTCCAGGGCTAGAGTAACGCCATGCACCAGCACAGGCTGGGGATGGACCAGCCCTGGGCAGCTGGGCAACAGAGGACACGTGGGTGCTGGCACACCACCTTAGGCATGAGCCAGCACTGTGCCCCTGTGGTGGTGAAGGCCTAACATCTACTGAGCTATTGGAGCAACAGATTAATTCCTCATAGTGCTGATGTGGCTGCATCTGGGGAACTGTACCTGCCCTTGGCCTCCACAGTCCAACGGGGAGGCAGCAAACTGTAGAGAAGCCAGTGGAGAGCAGCCAGGTTTGGTGGCTGAAGCAGATGATGTGTGAGGAGAGGCTGGGTTTGTTCAGTCTTCGGAGGAGCAGGCTTGGGGGGACCCCACAGAATTGGAGAGGAGCATCAAGGAGATAGAGTCAAGCTCTTCCTAGGAGTGTGTATTAGTAAGTTCAGGGCAGGTTGCAACAAGGAAAAGAAACTCTGACTGCATACAAGAGTGGCTGAAGAACTGAAACACATTGGCTGAGATATTCTGGGATTTCCACCTTAGAGTTTCTAAAACTTCATAGGAAAAGATGCTGAACTACATGGTCTAACTTAAGCTAGCGCTGCTTTAAGCAGAAGGACTGCAGTCCCCTTCAACAATCTTATGATTCTGTGAAACACCACAGTGCAATGCTTTCATATCAGGCACAGTTATAATGCTTCTAAAATTATAGCTGAGTGTGGAAATGTTGATAAAAACAAATCAGCCAGTTCATCCTCTTGTGCTATTGGATTTCTGGGCAATAATCTGCAAGGGAAAAAAATCACTACCCTTTCTACCCCATCCCAGCACGGTTACATGTGACCCAGTTTTGTGCTAAGCGTATAAAATTTGTTAGTTAGGCTAAGATGAAGAGGGTGACCTGTCAGGCTGACCAAAATTCAGGGCTAGAAATTGTGTCTGTTGGCTGTCCAGCATGTTCTGTCTGTGCTTACACACTCTAAAAGCATGATTTTCCTCCTTCCAAAGTACTGCTCTTGCTCTTGTTAGTGTGTTTCTGTTCGATCAAGCAGCATTAGCCAATGTTGGTGGCAAGGAGAGCCCCACTCAAAAACCTGGTGACTTTTTAGCAGTTAATTAGAAAGGCTAATGAGTGATCTGCTGCAGATTTCCAAAGTGCCTGTCCTCTTCAGAGAGGCGTTTTTTGGAAGTTACCGAGATAGTTACTGTTGTCAGGCCCGAGTGAGCACCTTCAGAGGCAGGTGGACCCTGGGCTGTTCAGCTGCCCTGCTATCTCTCCACATCGCTGTCTAGATGGAGATATTGCTCTTGGTGAACACATCCCAGATTCATGCTAAGGTGGTTTTTTTGTTTGGTTTTAGGAGTTTTTTAACACTCTTACTGCACATTGTTGTGCGATCTTTTCACCAACTTTTTCCCAACTGAAAAAAAGGACACGACTCTATTGAAACTTGTTGTTTGGTGCCACCTGGTGTTTAAATGACCAGCCTGAGAAAGGAACTGTGCCTGCCAAGGAATGGGGTTGTATTTTTGGGTCGCAGGCAGAAATCACCGCATGATGCTGTATAACTGGAGCTGTAGCTTTGATGCGTCTTGCAGGTGAGGAAACATGCACAAAACGAGAAATCTCAGTTATTCTAAATGGCTTTCTGAGCTGGTGCCTCTCTTAGGGAGAGGTGGTCAATGTTGACTGAAATTCGCCAAGATAGACAGCAGAGGGCATGAATGAATGCCTTAAGCATCGGCGTTTGCTTCCCAACAAAAATCTGGATTTCCCTGGTAGTGCAAGTGTACCCTTTGACTTTACCTTTTTTTTTTTTTTTTTTTTTTTAATCACAACGATGACTAGGCTTGCCCTTAATTCATGCATACTTTGTTTCCATATCCACGTGTTTTCTTATATACCTCCTGTGTACAGATAAAGTAAAATATTACTTGCAAACCCAGGTCTACACCACCTGAGGTGACGGGAAAGTACCGGGCAGAAAAATACTAACACATTAGGCATATGGCTGAGCAAGGCCGAGCTTCATGAAAAATAATGAAAAAGCTTAAAGCCATTTTTTCCCTCCTTACTGTTCAGTTATGGCAAAAAGAGTCAGCTGAGACATCCTTTTGATTGGAGTATTGCTTGTTTTACCAGACCCAGTGGAGTGCCCTTTTAAAGCTCTAAGACTGATCAAAAGAAAATGCTCAGCTACTCTAATACTTTATAGGCATGCTTCACTCTTGTACCGTTTAATTTCTGATAGGCAGGTTCAAGACTAGACTAATTTACTCCTGGCACGAAGCCTGGGATGTAACATGCCAAAGTGCAGTATATAATAACTACAATTGGATGGAGGAACGTAGGTCAGCACACGTTTCACACTCCTCGTTTTACTACTGGAGTCATGGGGTAAAATCTACTCTTTTTGCCAACTTTGGTGAAGGTGTAAATGCACATGCACAGTGTAATGGCTTTAAATCCTGGATTCCTACTTGTATGCGCCAGATGGATCTTGTATAAATGTTCCACTTTACAGCATGTTAGCATTTGCTAGTAGTTAACTGGAGGTTATAGCTGCCAGACTTTTCTGTGGCAGTTTCCAGGCTCAAAAAAAAAAAAAAAAGGCAAAAAAAGAGAAAATGCAAACAGGCAAACCAATGGCCCACACAAGAGGAGACATCAGGATAATAGATTAATCTGGTTTTAGGAATTGCATGTACCTATATTTGTTCTGGAACAATATTTGACTTGTCTTGTCCCGATTTGAACTACAGAAGTTGTGTGACTTTAGGATTTTTAAGGTAAACTATCTGTGTTTATCAATAATGATTGAAAAAGTCTTTAAAATGTTAGTGTATCATACACAGAATTATGGTTATCTTAGGAAATGTATATATAGATGTGTATATGTGTATATTTTTCTTAAAAACACGTCTGGAACCTAGATAGGCTCCTGACTAAATTAATCATAAATTAATTTTATTATATAGGCCAGAAGTATTTTTCAATATATACGCAACCATACATGAAATGCTTTTGTACTCTCTGCATTTGCTAAACACTTCTGTCTCTGCTAACTGGAAGTATAATTCTTACAGACTATATCTTTAACACATGACAATTCGCATGTTAGTAGGTTATGAATTCTTGCTTCAAGTTCAGATTTGCTCCCCTATATACCTGAGACATATATTAATTATCTAGTAAAATGTACTTTAAAGTGCCTACTTTTCATATTTCTCACTTCCCTTTCCTTTTCATTTGGAATTAAACTTGTAATTGCTGAAGAAAAAGACAAAAGGAGGTTCCAAAATGCAGAAGAAATATTCAGCAGTTTTATGATGTGCATGTTTGAAATCTAGAATATTCACTGGGCAAATTGTTAAGAACAGGGCAAAATCTTTCTTACTTGGTTTCTTTCTCTTGTTTTCCTTCAACCGCCTTTCTCCCTTTACTTCTCACAGATCTCTCATGCTACAACCAATAAGCACATTTTTGTCCACATAAAAAGTATGTCATGGCTTTAATTCCAACATTACTATTACAGGTGTATAAGAGGTACACAACCCTGCTCCAGTAACATATAGGATTTCATTATGATCGCACGGAGGGACAGAGAGTGCCTGTGGCACTGCTATGAGCCCCAGTGAGCATAAGGGACGTCTCCTCCATCCCTCACATTCTCCGCTGAACACATCTGTCGTGCAAAGGCTTGGTATAATCTGGCTGCAACCCCGAAGAGCCAATACCTCTGCAGAGGAGAAAAGCAGCGCCCAGCCTCGTTTGATGCATCCCTGAAAGTTGGTGTTTGCAGAATTCCACCTGTCTTGGGAGGGAACAATTTTGATAGCAATAAAGGCATCACAAGTCATGCTCCTGGGCTCCCACACCATGAAGAATGCCATGTGTGCCTAGTTTGAGTGCTGTGAATAGCCCTGCTGAAGCTGCTTCTTTCAAATTAAGCAGGTACTTAACACACTTCAGGCAATTAGGCCTGTGTCTGTCCTCTGATACACCTGGGCAGTACCACTGAAGACAACAGGCTCTCAAGAGGTAATGCTAGTTTGTAGCATTGTGGTTTTGCTCCTCTACAAGGGCAAGTTCAAACCCTTTCACTGTAAGGGAAAATTTAGAGTGTTTGTTTTTCCTTAAGCTTGTCCTGTATATGAAGAAGGAAACACTCATGGCTGTGATCATAGCCAAAAGTCACGATTGCATCTATTGCCTTTTTCTGCA
>JAVFHW010072607.1:0-10722 GCA_032159205.1 Eurystomus glaucurus suahelicus
GGGGAGCTACCGGTGAGGGGGTCCTGGCGCAGGCGAGCTCGGCACCAAGGAGGATGCTCGACTGCATCACTCAACATTTAATGATGCGATGTGCAGCAGCAGCGCCGTGACCAGAGCAGCTCCCGCTGAAGCGTGTAGCCAACTCCTCACCTCACTGGCTTTCATTACAGCACATTTCCAGCAGCAGCCCAGACCCCCAAACCACCTCATCTTTGCAACAGCCAGAGGCTAAGAGGTAAAAATACAAATATTGTCAAGACGGTTTGGTATTAGCAGTCTAACATCGTTATAGAGCTAAGTGCTGGGGAAGAAATCCAATGAGCCGGCCGCAGAAAGAACAGGTATCAACACCCCGAGCAGGCACGGCCAATAAATGTATTTATCAGTTTAGAAATGCTAAATGAGTCTGAGAGTCTGTTCCGTTTCATTTCTCTCACAGAGTATTTCTCCAGATAAATATAAGGAGGTTGAAAGCTTTTCATCTTTGCAGCTTGTTAGGAATCTGGATTTTTAAAAAATTAATTAATTTAAAAAGCCAAGTGTCTCTGCAGGGTTTTTTTTCCAACGCTTGCCCACTGTAGGAAAACATACCAACAGCCCTTTGCTTTCAAGTTTGTGAAACATCTCCTGAATAAGCTTATTCATTATTACAAGGGTTCAAAATAATTTACGAAAAGAGCGCTCTGGACATACACCCTCGCGCAGACAAGCTATCTCCCAGCTCTTACTGGGACCTGCTCCCAGGCACAGTCCCTATCCTGGCAAATCCATGCCGTTAATATAACTACGGGTTTATCGTGCTCATCCCCAAATTCCCAGCTGCCTTTTCTCTGCTGGGCTGCCAGGGTGACCATGCTGTCCCCAAGGTCAAGGCCACCAGCAGCACCAGTGCCCGACCCCACAGCCCGCTCTGTGCTGGAGCAGCACTCACCTTTACTTTGCTGTTCCATCAGGAACGAAAGCAGCAGGTATTTTCTGGCTGGCTGGAGGAGGTGAGATGCCGCAGACATGGGACCGGGTCCGCTCCTGTCCCACAGGGGATCACATGGACAGTGCCACAGGGCTGGAAGGTGTGAAACCAACAACCCTCAGTCCTGCCTAGAAGTGTGTGAGAGCTACAAACTCTTATAGAATATCAGTTGTGAAGGGAAAACATCCCAATTCTGCTATCGCGTAGACAGCGTGAGATCCGAGCCTCTGCCTCACCTCAGCTTTGAACCTCCTTTCAGGCAGCCCGAGTGGAAAGGAAGATTGGCTGGTTTTATGCTGGGGGAGATAAAACATCTCTTTTCTATTTATTAAGGTTCAGGAGCAGTTTGAAACACAATGGATTTATTCAGCAGGTGATTTGCCTTTCAGATCTGTCAGGCTGCTCTAGCAATCCAACCTGCTTTCACCGAGTGAAGGACAAGGGCTGATTGCTCACCCCTGATCTTCTGGCAAATGCATCAAGTATTTATTGTAAAAGAGGGTGAGAAGGGAACCTTTTAGAGAGGTTGTGGTTTATTTAACTACTTTAAAGCAATTTGTCCCCAGAAAGAAATGTTTAAACACGGACAACATAAAAGTAACTGTGTTCATATCTATTTTGTCTTCAGGAAATGATTCCTAAGACATTATCCTTGTGCTGAGGATAGAAAATTCCCAGAACCCACGGACAACAGGTTTCCTCACCCCTTTAACTGTACTTGCCTTCTTAAAATTGCAGTGTGAATGAAGAGTTTGTGCTGGACAAGTGCTTGGTCCCACGTTGGCCCAGCTTTGTAATCCAAAGGTCAGGCAGATTGTCTGGGGTGTCTTTATTCCTGGCCTAATAAATGACTGATTTCGTTCACATCTAACCCAGCTGGGAAAACTCCAGTTTTGCTTGTACGCTATTCATAAACGGCGCATCAGGGCAATTCATGATTCATTTCTGCATGCTTTTTTACATACCTATCCATCACTTTGAGCATCACCGGGCACGGAAGCCACACGAGCCTCCATGGGGGAGTCCCCTGGGTACCTCCAAAGGTCAGGCAGCTGTAAATCAGGAGGATGCTTTGTCCTGGGAGCTGGTGCAGAGCTGCACCACGGAGCTCTGAGCACAGGAGCAAAGCCAAGGTATGATTGTCAAAGGAATCGGAGCAAGTTTTACATCCAAGCAGGATTCCCACACTCACCCTCCTTAAGTTCCCAGCCCAAGCACTTAGACTCAGCTGCCCTGAAGCCAGGGCAGATCCACCCCCAGGTGAGGTGGGAAGCCTGTGTCCCACCAGCATGCCCCAGCTGGTGATGGATGTTATGGGCCAGACCACGAATGCATTGCCCACATCACTGGGAAGCACTTGCCCGCGTCCACTTGGGCTGGTTTTACTAAATCATCAGTTTTACCAAAATCTGCAGTTTGGCACCATCATTTGTAAGCTCTGCTCTGAACCGCTGCTGTGGAGAGCCAGGGTCAGCTGGACCCAGCAGATGCTGGACCAGGAGCTGCTCCAAGAAGGGACAGATGCTTCCAGCTCCTTACACCACAACCAGGACTTTGTATGCTCTGTGCTTTTTGAAATGTGAACCCAATAATCCACTTCTGCAGGAAAGATAGGCCTATAGAATTATCTGTCCTTTGCACTGCCAGGCAATGTATATTAAAATGTTTGAATAGAGAACTCTGCAATAAGTACAGTTTCAAATTATTTTTTGCCTTCTGGAAAGCGTGAAAAATAGAAGTGAATAGAATAACGAATAAAGATAAAAATTCTTGTCTTCTTTCTTTTAAATTGAAGTTTACCTAAGTTACACAAATGCAGCATTTTAGCAGCACCTTTTACACTTCAAAGGATTTCTGTGTTTATATTAAAACCTCGATCGGTGGGATTTATTATTTAACTATTATTTCCATTTGCCGGAACAAACCAGAGATAGAGCAGTCTCTATGTTGGTGAGCTTTTCTTTATGATGTGTTTTCCATTTGGCAGGCAGAGGAAGGGGAGCCGTCAGTCACAGAGCTTTAACCAAGCATGGACTTGTAACACGCTCTTCCTCACATCCCACCCCGAGAAACACAATTGCTAAGATTACCGAGCATGCAGCGTCCACCGTGATCTCAGCACACAGCTTGGCTGACTCTGGGGGGAACTGCATCCAGCTTGTGCAGCAGTTTGGGCTTTAAACTTCATATGGAATGATGAGAACTTACACGTGATGCACCAATAGCCACCCTGCCAAAACAGTCCATGGCTCCTCAAAAGCAGTGTTCAAAACTGCTCATCTCTTTCTTGCAGAAGAACAACAAGAATGTCATTGTGTCCCACCATGGTGGGGGTTGGAAGGGACCTCTGGAGATCATCTCATCCAACCCCCTGCTCCAGCAGCTCACCCAGAGCAGGGGGCCCAGGATCTGTCCAGGCAGGTTTGGAATTTCTCCAGAGAAGGAGACTCCACAACCTCTCTGGGCAGCCTGGGCCAGGCTCGGACACCCGCACACCAAACAAGTTTCTCCTCACGTTCAAATGGAAACATCCTGATCCATTGAAAAATAAGTGTCAAAGTGGAGGCAAGTGTCAGAAGATGGGACAAACCACTCCAGGTCTGCAAGTCCTCACAGATGGACCTTAGAGAAGCAGTGAAGGTAAATTCGTACAGACTGAGCTTGTGCTCTACCTCCATCTGTGAGAAAATAAACCAAAAATATATAGTTGCTACTTGCTTATGCGAAGCTTTCTTTGAACGGATGCTTTTATTTTGGCATAACGGTATAAACACGTAACAATTCTTATTAAGAAAGAGCAAAACCTACATAAATCAAAACTTAACAGGGGTAAGTAAACAGAGCTCAGCTTAGTGCAGTTAATCTTGCTCCACTTGCCAAGGCTGTTGTTAAACTTAAAATGACCTGCTAACCACAAAATGACCCGTTAACCCACTCTCTCAAGCAGGTTGCCAAAGATCTCTGAGGGATGAAGTGCTGAAGTTCCCAGAGTCTCAAGTCACCCCTATGCTCCTTTGACACAATCAGGCTTCCCCCATCACTGGACCAACTTCTGGTGAAACAACAGCATCTAATTGCTATCTTTGTCAGGGTTTACCTCTGGGGAAAGTGTCTTCAGGCAGGATTTTCCCATGGAAAAGTTGTGCATGTGCAGAAGTCCTGCACAAATGGTCTCCAGGAGGTGGGTCAGCACTCATTCCCTTAGTCATTAACAAATGTTTCCCTTGTCCTTGAGATCTTTCCATTAAATACATCCCTGTCTCTTGCAGAAAGCAAGCTTGACCTTTTCTATAGAATTAAGAGCCAATTTATTTCATATTTTAAATTCATAATGAGATCAAAAGGGATAATGCTAAGATGACCTGGAGATCAGCCCAAGACACGAGAGATAATTGTTTCCTTAATTGCGATGCCTGAATTAAATTACTTTTGCACTCTGTGTACTCAGATGATGTGTAAAATGGAGGCCTCAGCAGCCCGTGGTCATTAATACTCCACTGGCAGCTCTTGTAGGAGTGGTGGAGTTAACCTCTCGGCTGCAGGTCAGGCTGTTACATCCCTGCGTGTCCGTGCTCCTCATACCATAGTCTCTTTTCTTTCTGCTCCCAACAGCCACTCACTGGTGCAGCCACATGTGCCAGAGCCTCCAAATACCAGCCAGGGACAGCTGCTTTTCATACTCCACCCCTAGTAATTAAATTTAGTCCCCACTTTAGGTGGGAAACAAAAACCACATATACAGTGAGAGGTCTTGACAGAAGCACCAGGAGATGATGGACATTAGAAAGAAATTCTTTGATATAAGGGCAGTGGATCACTGGAACAGGTTGCTCAAGAGGTGGTGGAGGCCTCATCCCTGGATATATTCAAGGTCAGGCTTGATGGGGCTCTGAGCAACCTGAGCTAGTTGCAGATGTCCCTGTTTATTGTAGGAGGGTTGGACTAGATGGCCTTGGAAGATCCCTTCCAACCCAATATATTTGATGATTCTATGCTCCCAACTCTCTAATTTAAGAGTGACATCTGAAGTCATTCGTTTTTGCTTAGAAAACAAACATTTACCTTAAAAACAGCCAACTGTTCCATATCAGGAAAAATAAGCCACGTTGCTCGCAGGGAAACTTCTGCTCAACGATACAGAGAGCTCCCAGCGAAACCGATGAATTAGGGCTTATCTGACACCCGCAGGCACAGGGACAGATGCTCGCTTGATGTAAAACCAAAGGCATCAGGCTTTACGAAAAGGTTAACTTTACGAAGACTTGATAAATTATTGTCTAAGGTTTTAACAAGCGGGAAATCGATAGGCATAGGCTGGCTGGGTGCTTATAAATGCTGCTAATAGGTAAGTGAGGTCCTGCTGATGCCCTCACATCCCTCTGTAGCAGGTCGCACACTCTGTCGTGTGTTTGTAACACCCACGGGCTGTTTATTAAGCACTTGCACTTCTGTTTGGCAACTCTGCTGTTTGCCCAGTGAGAGTTGAATAAACAAATAGGGAGATACTTACTAATCGAACACAGACAGGTTTGTGCTGGCTGAAACACTCTTCCCTGGAACACAGGGCTGCAGCTCCAGGGATCACGGTCACTGCTCTTCATCATTCGAACGCTGCATCTTGATCTTTCGCAGATAGCCTCTTTCCAAACTGCAGAGAAGAACTGGAATTATTACGCAGAACTGCAGGTATAAGCCCCCAGATAACCACAAGCATTTGTTTTGGAAATACGGGTTAAAATTTCTAAATGTACCAGGAGTTTTTTGACTTGAGAGCCCTGAAGAGTCCCTGATGGGCAGGAGCAGGCACCAAGCCAAGATATTCCTACTCGCTGGATGTTTGGGAAATGCTGAGTGGTGTTAATAGCACACAAGGCCAGACAGGTCTCACCACCCTGCTCCGAAACTGCAGCGAGTTGGAGTCACAGGCATTTTGTGGCATTGTCACAGAGGCCAAAGGAGATGTCAGTCCTGAGGCAATTTCATTGCAGAAGGAGTAAAAGCATCCTTTTTTCTTCTACGACAGAAACGCTTATCTCCTTAACCCACCTCCAGTTTCCCTGTATGGTGAAAAAGCAACGCACTGGCTGGTTTTAATATTCACAGAATAGTAGCAGTTGGAAGGGACCTCTGGAGATCATCTCATCCAACCCCAGTGCCAAAGCAGGGTCGCCCAGAGCAGGCTACGCATTACCATGTCCAGGTGGGTTGTGAAAGTCTCCGGAGAGACTTTCACTTTGACAAGAGGCTGCTTCTGCTCAAAATTTCTTTCAATGGAGTTGGGGGTTCCCAACGTGGAGAGTCCCAGCTTCAGAGAAGCACTCATCATTGCCACCAAATCCTACCTTGCCTCTGGCATTAAGGTAGAGACAAGACACCTGTGTCATGCCCATCCTGAGGCTGCTGAGGAATGTCTGTCATTCCATGTCGATGACATGGACACCAGCCACCACCATCACCATCAGCAAGGAGCCTGAGAGCTTTATTCCCAGTCAGCTTCACCTTCATCCACAGCCCTCAGCACAGTGTGATAGCCATCAGGTGGTTGTGGATTTGATTATAAATAGCTTAGGGATTTGCCGAGCTCTCCAACCTGCAGAAACAGCTGATCACTTATTAAAAACACTAATGTGAAGTGCAACTGCAAGTTATTAACCTGAATAGCAAAACGCATTTAAACCTTATAAGAAGGCCCAATTAAAGATAGCGAGGACATAACAGCACGTCGTTGTACTTTCGGTATAGGCAATTCAAAGAATAAGGAATTAAAAGATAACACTAAAATGAATAATATATTAGCAACCTCTTGCGTACGCCAGATCCCAAGCTCGCGCTGGTAGGCAGCCAAATTAAAACGACTCAATTGCATCAATTTACACCTTTGCAAGGACTTGGCCCCAGATGGATGCAAATGACTTCCCAGGGCGGGTCTCGCGGCAATGGGAGCGCTGGGGTGGATGGATGAGCTGTGTGGGAAGTTAGAAGGTCAGGCAGAGCCTCAGGTGGGAGCTGAGATGGATCTTCCAGGCGGGAAGAGCTATAGGGGGGTGACAGCCAAGGAGGGGTTGTGCAAGAGGCTGTGGAGAAGAGTATAATAACGAGGTAAAAGGATCTGTTCATCTTTCCCTACACAACAACTAGGGAGGGAAAGGAACATATTTTTACTGAAAATACAGCCATAAAGGCAGACACGGCCTCACACCGTCTTTGTTTCCACAGCATTGCCACCTGATGGACCAGGGGATGGAGTGAATCCAGGAACACAGGAGCACAGGAGCACGGGTTTGGGAGGAGAAGCAAGACGCGAGGCTGGCATCACTCAGCACCACTTGGTGGGAGCCAACAGAGCTAATCCCTGTCTCCTGAAGAACATTCAGCCCCTCAACGTGCCGTGAAACTGCTCCGTGCACAATCACAGCTGCCACTCACACCTTGCACTTGACACATGCATTGAGCACGCATGCAAACTGGAAGCTGAGATTACGTAAGCTGTCCTTTTTCTAGTCAGAATTGCATTCCTATTCATTTGCTCCAGCCAGAAGATCCATTTTTATACAGGCAGTGGTGGGAGCGCACCCAGCCGCGGGAGTTACAGGTGCCCACCCACACGAACTAATGAGAAACCATTCAGATGGAAACGACAAGATTGTGTCTTATAGCTAAGGGGGTGCTGAAACCTGGAATAATAAGCCTGGAAGTGAGGTACAAAGAAGGATGAATATAGAGTGAATTAAGGGGTTTGCTGGTTGGAAAAGAAAGCACGCAGACAACTACCATCAAAAAACCCCCAAAGCCTCTAGCTGGAAGTCCAGCTGCAGTAGAGGAAGATGAAATCAAAGCAGAAAACAAGACTAGTGGTTGTAAAGAGCAGATAAATCTGTTATAGATCAGCTAAAGATGCTGAGGTCCCCAGGAGGACACTCTCTGGCAACGTTCACCTACCGCAAGGAGGAAATAATTGCTTCGGAGGAGGTCAATGCAGAGCTCTCAAAAACCCACTAAACAATAAAAACCACATTAAAATGTGAAGCACCATCAGCTCAGGTGAGTCCGGATTTCATTGCACACCCAGGCTTTGGAAGAGGGAAGACACAGGTCGCTGCAGGAGATGAGATGCAAGGTTGCTGGAGCGAGCAGCGCCCATCCTGTGCTCCCCACCAGCCTCCTCCTGCCGAGGTGGGCAAGGGGAATCACAGCACCCAGTGCACCCAGCACTGGAAACGTCCACTCCAGCAGACAGGTTTGTGGTCGTCCATCTACAGTCCTCTCACAGTATCAGTTCTTATCAACTGCAAGCCCCCCAAAAGTGTATTTTCCCGGATGCTTTAAAAACAAGCTGTGGACCCACTGAGTGGTCTTCCACACCGTAACCTCTAGTACTGGTCAACAAAACAGTTACACCCTCTCTCTTACATTACCAAGTGTGAAAGATGCATAAAACTAAAAATAATCCCTAAATTTGATAGCAGATGTGCAACTTCAAGCTCATTGAGGGAGCAGAGTTAGGCACAGACATCTGCGGTAACTCCATCTAATTTCAGTCCATCTGCATTTGCAATGTCAACAAATAAATTATCTTTTTCAACAGCTTGGACTACTTTTCTCCCAGCGTATTGCCTTGACCGCCAGCTCCTGTCCCCACGCATTCACTTTAAACAAGTGTTTGATTCCACCAAGGAGTGACTCCAGCCAAGTCTTCTAAGACATGAGCTCCTTCGTTGATCTCACTGCATTATAAATAATTTCCATAGAAACTGGAAATATTCCCTAAACCAACAGAGGCTTCCTTACTTCCAGCAATTATCTTAAGGTCTGATTTGCATTTTAAATGTCACCTGTATAAATTAAAACTGTTTACTGCTAACACTGTCATTATTCTGAGTCATCTGGCAATAGCCAGCTACAGACTTCTGTTGTTTCCTGCAGAAAGCTCTACTACAAGTACATCCCTGGGACACGCGCTGGGGCTGTCTCCTCCCGACACCAGTGCTGGCTCTTCCTGCAGGCACTTAAATGATAAAATCCACCATTTTTCCCTGGTCCTTTGCTGATTCTGGCAGCACAACTATTTCTGAGTATCACTCGGGATACGTTTTTAAGCCGGTGCTGCAGATTTCACAGCTGATCTTCACTCCTGAAAGGGTGTACGGATAAGGAGCGTCTTCAGGATTCTCAGGCACTGGTTTCGACTCTGCTACAGTCATTTTTTTTAGGTTATAAATCATTTTTTTCTTAGGCAAACTTTCACGAAGGTCTTCTCCCCGCTTAAAAAGTTTGAAAAGCACCTAAAGAAAATAAATTAACTAAAAATGACTCTGTCCTTAACGGACAAGTGTCAAACTGGTTGGCTCCCAGTTTGGACTGGAAGTCCTCTACCAATCCACAGTGCACACAGGTTAGGTAAATCCTGAATTACGCTCCATTTCCTTGCCAGCAGTTTTTCTGCACCCTGGTTCACAGCCACCAGATTCAGCTCACAGAAAATATTGCTTCTAATTCCAAACACTGAAACCAGGAAAGGCAAATTGTGAACCAAACTCCTGCCGTGCTCAGGCCAGTATTCTGTAAACTTGAGGTGGGGGGAAACAGCCCAGCCATGTATTCCTACGTCGCATGGATAAGAAGCAAGGGTGATGATTGGCAGTTATACAACATTTTCTCATTCTCTGACCAAAACAGGCTTTATCAAAATGAGACCACATTTGGTCTAATCCAGCCTGAGGGCAGAGATGGGGTCAAAACCTTTCAGCTTTTCAAGGGTTGTCAAGGCCTGACCCAGGCTGGGCAGGGCAGTGGTGGAGTCCCCATCCCTGGAGGGGTTTCCAAGCCGTGGAGATGTGGTGCTGAGGGCCAGGGGTTAGTGGTGCCCTGGCAGTGCTGGGGGAATGGTTGGGCTCAATGAGCTTCAAGGTCTCTTCCAAACTAAGTGATTCTGTGATTCCTATGATTTGAATTCGTGCAATGCCCTCACACTCCTGGGCGCAAACCATTCACCTGCAGTCTCAAACCCTTACTGCTGAGGAACATCTCCCCTACGTTGTACTAACAGCAAAGCCCCCTAAAGAGAAGAGAAGCTAAAAGTGCAGATCCTGACCACCTGTGAAGATCTTTTGATGACTGGTTGGTAGTCGCATTCTCACTGTTTTTTATGATATCATTGTAACAAACTGTAATCTTTTTTTCAGTTATTATTATGTTTTTTCCACCCTTCAGACAAATTTTGGCAGTTACCCATCTGCACCCAGGACTGAAAACTGAAAAGGAGCAGCTAAAAAGCACAATTCCTTCCTGGAAAGTAACAACTGGGAGGAGCAAGACATTTCCCTTAAATAGTCACAAACCAAACCTTTCCATTGAAACAAAAAAAATCACAGGAATATTTCAAATCTTGGAGGCCTTCCCATGAAGTCTGAGACCCAGCTCAGCATCCATGGCTGTGCACGTGTGCATTGGAGACAAAACGTTCCTCTTCTTGCTTCTAAAAAAACCCAGCTACACTTTTTCACCATTCTCCTCAGATGCAGCACAAGCGGGTATCCGAGCCCCACAAGGTCACTGGCTGATGCCCTTCAGCGTAATTGTTCAGGAAAATTATTATTCTAAGGAAGTTTATGAAATGATTATTTTGTCCAGCTTTCCAGTTCAGCTTAGAGATCAATCTAGGTGAACTAATTTCATCTCCCTACTGATTAAATGCTTCACATTAATATAACCCCGAGAAGGCAAGTTCAAGAAGCCTGTTTTTTCATTCCCTG